>JAUZST010002910.1:0-17589 GCA_034779995.1 Parotocinclus haroldoi
TATATATATATATAAAATGTGTGTGCATCATGGGGGTCAAAAAATTACATATCAGCAAAGAAAGCTGCTGGACCAATTATACGAGCATCTAATATATCATTACCAAATCAATAGTAAGTGATAGTATTTAAATGGCAGAGATTATCATGTTTGTGGCCCCTTCCTTTTTCTGTGACCACTGTATATGCCCCTGTATCCCAATGCCCTGTAGCAGCTATTGTACAAACCGATGTACTGTATGTAAGCATAAGATAGACAAGCCATCAAGTAGTCACCCCACCTTTCTATTTGAATCTGTCATCTCCTGAGCTTCATCGATCCTGCATCTTTTACTGTGATGTTAAATATGTGCATTACAGACAAGCACAGTTAGCAAAAGGCAAATAAACCTGGACGACCTAACAGCAGGGTAATGGCCAGTGGGAGAAAGGGGGCAGAATGAATAAGTAAGGATAGGGAACAAGAGTGGAATGTCTTTGTGTAGCTTTTGTGTTTGAATAGGAAATTTTGGCAGAGTGGGGAAAGACAAAATTGTACAAAAGTGCGCATTTAAACATTAAAGTCATTACTGTGGCAGAGTGTCAGTCCACTCAGGCAGGTTCCCTCTGCTGTGCAATAATGTGAGCACCCACACCTCGTCATCCAGGTTTATTTCTATAATGTGTTTACATTTTTCTGGTGCCTAGTACAGAGGAAAAAAATGTTATTTCCATGCATTAAACATGAATAACTATTAACTATGGTGTGATCATCTTGTCTTAATGCCTTGTTTACTGTAAAGTTCTTATTTTATATTCTCCATTTTGAAGTCTATTTGTAATAAAGACAGTTGTCATCCAAAAAAGACCCAATAATTTAATGAAGCCAGAAATAGGTTTACAATACAGGGAGCTAAATCAGTGTGCTTATTTGCTTATATTACACAGAATTTGGAATTCACGCAGAGAGACCAGCATTTTTCAGGAGCAGGAAATAATTTCAACACTAATTGGGTGCCCAGCCTAGTTGTTACATGGCCTAACCATATTGCCCTCGAGTTTTCCCACAACAGTCCTGAGCATTAGACTTCAATCTGAATGTTGTCTATGTTCCTCCTGGGTTCGAAGTGCAGTTTGACCTTCTCTGTGCGGGTGTGCCATACCAGAACCTAAAATAAAGAAAACAACAGCCATGGTCAGAATGACAATTCCACATGGCAAAGTATGTTGCTATTGGTTCTTGAGTAAAATATTCTCAGCAAACTGATATTGGTGCTTTTACACCACCCATTTACCTGCTAAAGGTCAGTGCTGTTGAGCATGTAAGCTCCCTGCCATACTGCAGCAGCTACCTCCTTATTTAAAGTGAGAAGTGAGGTGTGTAAAATCACACTTGCATGTGGATTGTTTTGCATATCTAACACAAAGTAACTGCTATCACTGAGTACATGCACTTAATAATCCGATAATGATTTCATTCCTGTTGTTATCCATTTGTGGTTATTTATGTGTGTATGGGTTATGTATACAGACACTATATGTATATATATATATAATTGTATTATTTAATATTAGAAATTATAACGTTTATATCGCATCCTTCTGTGAAATTATTGGCTGGTCGCAAAGAAGAAATCTGATTATTGTTATTCCATTTACTGTGTTCTTGCTGTGACCTGACTTGCTATCCATGTACAATCAGAAGAACACATTAATTTGGTAGACCACAAATTCTCTGAAACAATAGAGTTGATAATTAATTACACATTTTGATTTATTTAACAAATACTTTTACCTGTGGATTGAAAATGTTCAACAAATTTTCTACAAAATGTTTTGTCTTCTCAACAACTGCTGCTCTTATGAGTTCGCTGTAATAAGAAGGATTTGTTTTATTAGTCAGTACAAGAAGTGTTAAAGTTGATGTCACATGTACACTGTGTAGGTTTTTTTCCTCTGCTTTTTCCATCCCTGGTTACATGCGCTATTAAGCCTTTTCCAAGAGAGCACAGGGGCAGCCGTAAGCATGCTCTCAACAGGAACCAGTCCATTGTAGGGCCATATACATTACATATAGTGAGCATGTTAAAAGATGCTTATTTACTTGAAATAACTGCGGTTCCTACCATATTTCTGGTTGATTTGGATTATACACTGCTCACCCAAAAACATTAAAACAACCTGGTCTGTAACAATGTTGAAGTAGGTGTACTGTTTTAAATAAACATGCACGTAACGCCTGGACCTAGAACTCTTATCAGAACATTACCCAGAGCATCACACCTCCGCCGTCGGCTGGACTTCCTGCCCAGGTAAGTGGTGTACACATACCCAATCATCCATATAATGGAAAAGAAAACGGGACCCATCGGTCCAGAAAGCCTTCTTTGACACCTTTGACTGTTGACAGGGGTTACCATGGAAAGCACAGGTCTGCCACTGGACAACCCCACACTTTTCATGTTTTTATTTTCTTGTTCAATCTTTAGTTATCCTGTGTTGTTGTTTTGCGTTCCTCTCACAACCAGCTTTACACAGCTCTTATTTGTATATATTTTTGTTTGTAGCTTTACCAAGTCTGATACTGTATGATTTATTACCACTATAATGCTAAGTGAGTGCAAGGAAACACATGAAGAGGAAATTGTTTTATAAGCTGCACTCTTTGTTAGTGACGGACATGGATTTATGGCACTCTTTGCTAGATGCATGCCTAGCAGTCTCTGGGCTATGAAAGTGATATGCATATAAACAATAATAAGCAGGACAGCCTCTCAATTGTGAGTCTAATTAAGCCAGAGAATGTCTTCTCTTTGACTGCTCACTCATTCTATAGCTTCTTCCACAAGCCACTATTTTTTTTTTTTAATTTGTCATGCCATTCTTCATTTGCATATAAATTGTCTGTCAGTGTCGCTCACTGTCTCTCTTCCTCTCTTTTTTCTGTCCCACCTACAAACACATGGTTCTCTGCACAGTTAGTGACAAATCTAAAGCAGACCCTTCTTGCTTTTTCCAAGATTATTGTTGTACCCTAAAAGAAGCTTTAAACACTCGCGTTTTTGTGCATGTGGTTTTATTTTAAATGACAAAGAGGCATATGTTTCGTTAATATTCATAATATTTCATTAAAAAAAAGAGTTCCTTTAAGGGACTCAATTGCCTAAGAAAGATAGCAAGGCTTCTGGATTATCTCTGGTTTATCTCTGGCTAGCTTCGGCTTCAACTTGTCTTTCATATTCAGCAGGGTAATTATGTTTTAAATGTTTCATTAAATTAGTTGTTCCGTATGTTTTCAGAGTGTTTCCTTCATGATTTTCATTATATATGAACTGCAAAAGGCACATACTGACTGCTATAGACTATTTAGTTGACTAAGTAGCACTCGAAACACAACTTAAATCTAACACTTTCTTGTCATGAAGCTGCGATCTGCAGCCGGCTCATGGACACATGAAAAGACTGTTCGTGTATTGCTGTTTGTGCCGCTGTTGTGCACAGCACAAGTTAAATGTGACCGGCACAGAATCATGGCATACCGTGAAAGGTATGTGTTCCTGTTTCATGTCAGACTGCACTGCAAAATGGACAATGGCGCATAATATTAAACCATTATTTAACATTTACGTTTAATTTAGTAATATTAAGCTATATGTCCTCCCCTTGTCCTCGTCTGCATGGGTTTACTCCGGGTACTCTGTTTCCTCCCACAGTCCAAAGACATGTGTGTTAGGTTAAGTGGTATCTCTAAATTGTCATTGACTTGTGTATGCAAAACACCCCAGCCGTGTAACTGGAAACAGCTGCATGCTGGTCCCAAGCCCGGATAAATGGGAAGGGTTGGAGAAAGCAATGGCAAACTACTCCACTGACGAAATACTTCATGAATCACATCGATGATCCATCAATGACCGCGACTGTACGGTCAATCCATCCATCCAACTACTTTTCCATAGTGTACTCATAGTGTAATCATACTTCCTCTCACTCCACCATCCTCTCTGGAGTTTTTTTTTTTCAGCTAATCATTTTTCTGCCCTAATCTAGCTAAAATGATTAAAATACATGACATCATCGTTACGCAAAGCATATAAACTCTTCTCATGAATGCACATGGCTAGATTGTTGTACTAAATATTGGGACACAGCAGGCACGTACGTCAATGTCATCAGTTTACTGCCTTGCCACTTGCAGATGTGGCTTGAGGAGAAAGGCCTGGTAAATATTGTAACATTACATTTAAAGTGACAGTAGTACTTAAGTGCACTGTTGTAACCTGAGGCAAAAAATAAAGCAGAGTTTAAGGACCCCCTCCCCCACCTTGGCATGCAGCAATCACAGTGATGCTATGCCTTGCTTGCATTCTTCTAACTGAAAGTCCATTAAGATCACGTCTATTAAACTGAATGCAGTACATGAGACTATTTATTCAAACAATTTCTCTTTTTGTAAGGTGATCCTCCATTGCATCTCCATTTTGGTGTTCAGCCTGCTGTGAAAGATGTCTAAATTATGCACACATTATAATGTACAGACTGCATTTAGACTATAGTAATGAGGGTTTCAATATGGAACCTTTATGGCTGTTAATGACGGCAGTGTGACACGCTGCTGTAAGACGTGCATTCTTCTGTAGCTGGCATGGGTGATTAGTGAGAATGTCATCCTTGATAATGGACACTATTAATAACACAACCACTGCTGCCATTAGGGTAATTGGGTGACAATGATGATGGCCCTAGCTGTAACACATAAGGTCTGGAAAGAGGAGCACACACTGACACAATGTGGCATCCAGAAGTGTAGTGAGATCCCTGCACCCACAATAAAGTTAATCATTCAGATTCCTATACAACTCGAGTACCATATTCCACTGTTCAGTATGGCTGCCACTGTTTTCATATTTCCAAGTATGTTTTGTGTTTACTGTAAAATAAATGATTCTGATGCCTGAGCTTTGATAGGCTTAAACTCAAACAGAGACTCTTCTAAGCCTGTAATCTAACTGGTTTTTTCATCATCTCTAGACCACTGTGTTTGTGCACCTGGTGTGAGTCAAGCATTGTATCTACTTACTTTTTTTGAACTCCAAGCTTATATCCCACTTGTTTCTTGTTTTTTCTATACAGTACATAGCACATTCTTTTAATTCCCTGTGATGAATTTCATCATTTTATTGTCTTTAACTGAATATGAGGTCTACTCTCATCCATTATGATACTTTTCAAGTCGCAGCATACAGTGCCTATAGAAAAGCACCCTACACATAAAGAAGTTTATAATTGTAAATACTTTTTATTTTCATTTAAATAAATGACATTAAACTTTTTCCATCAGTATTTACACATTACATCTGTGAAAAATATTGCATTATGAACATTAGGAAATGCTCTGATCCGTTTTAAGATAAGTATTTATTAAATATTTAACTTATTATTATTATTGTTATTATTATTATTCATTAGTAAACTAACCAATTTAATAAGTTGTCAGACTCTTTGTGCAAACCATTACGTACTTATCTGAGCATAAACAATGAATTTCCAGAACACATGCCAATCTAGCTGATCTTCACAGAAATCTGACAGATAATGTTCCGAAATTTGGAGTAATACTCAGAAGTGAATGTATATGGGACCACTAACAAAACTAACAAAGATTTTGGACATCCCTCTAAACTGGATAGCAGAGCCTGAAGCTACGAAAAGACTTTAAATGACTTACAGGTTTTTATGACTGAGATTGGTCATTCTGTGCATGCCACAATAAATTCCATTATCTCTCCACAAAGCTGACCAGGTTCTAACACCAAAAGGGTTCAATGGTCAGATGAGGAAATTGTTGGAATTAAATTCAAGCACTGTGTTTGGTGGTTTCTTCAGCAGCGACTGGGAAATTGGTCAGGATTGAAGGTAAAATGGATGCTGCCAAATTTCAGTAACAGCAGTGCTCTGTTAGACAACTGAGGATGGGCAGGTAGTATAACTTCCAACTCACAAGACAAAGGCTACACTGTCAGAAACAATTCAGTGGCTTAGAGGATAGGACAGTGCATGCCATTTAATCACTGCCCTGACCTATATCCATTACAAATCTGTGGATAGACTTAGACAGCAGTCCGTTGCCACTCACTTCCAAATCTGGCTGAACAATTACTTAAAAATAATTGAGTAATGGTCAGAAGTTCCCAAAGTTTTTTTGCTTTCTGTAAAATGTATATGAAATTGATAGATAATGTTAAGCTGAAAATAGTTTCAGATTTGCTGTATCGTAGGATTTTGTAGAAACATTAAAACAAATGGATTGCGTTTAATAATTATATGTTTAAAACTTGTTTTGCATTTTGTGTTTGTACTCAGCATCTGGTTCCTCTCGTGGCAGTGTCCAACAACAGTTGTCCAGTAGTGATGGATTGTGATTACCCTGATACTGGTTTTATATGGAAGGAATGTCCTGGTGAAACCTTCCACTATGTTTGCCACTCACTACACCAAGATAAGCAGGGAAGAATTCCAAGTGTGAATGCAGAAAATAGGTCAGGCAGGGATGGACACTGATATAGTACTACTGAGAACAATTTGAGAAGTATTTGTATATTGCTTGTCACTGTACTGACCTGGGTGCAGTTGCTAGCCTTTGGCTCCAGGTCCTCCAGCTTGACTATTTGTTGAAGGAATTCAGTCTCTTGCATGCCTGGCTTGGATCCTTTCCTTATGAACTGAACACTGGGCATAGACAGGATCAGCTGCAGGTTCACTGCAAAGCCTATCAATGGGAAAGAGGAGCAGAGTCCATCACTAACACTGATACAGGAATCTCCTAAATTATTGCAACAGCTGTTAAATCTATCTTAAATATCTTAAAATATAATACTACAATATTTAGTAATAAAATATTGACATCTTAAAATAACACCTAATCCTGTAATGATTAACATGTCCCTTACTTTTTATCACTAATTATCACAATACTGCAATATGGGGGTAAACATTGCAAGTATCTAACTGAGGAAATGCTGGACGTCATGGCTAGTACAGAGAGTGAAGAAGAATACAGGAATCAGGTTTTACAACCTGAGATTTATTAAGGAAAGCAGATAAAACAGAAACACCTGAAAATAAATAACTTGATAACTAACAAATAAAACTTGATCAGAGATAAAGGGAACTGCTCAGAAACTCACAATAAACTCAGAGAAAGTGCAGGTGTTGTGCATCAGTTGGTAAATCCATTAAAAACAGGGGGACGACATAAGGGTGAATGCAAAAACTATTTGTACATCATTCATTGGTTATTTATTTAATACATCATTCAAGGTTAATTATTCTTTTTAATTAGTTAGGTATAATTCAGAATTCACTAATGCTGGTAAGCTATGGGCAAAATTCAGCAAAACAGTCCCAAACCATGATTTTAGCCCCACCATGTTACAATGAACAAAATAAAGCAAATTCTAAAAGTTCAAATACTCTTAATACTTACACATATATAACATTGTGTCATTTCTCTTAAACTTCTTTATATCTACTAGGATTTGTATGAAATATGATATGAGGTCATATTCATGTAAAATGTATGAACACAAACATTCAAGCACCACTCTATATTAATAAATGAACAATCTCACTTGTTTTTGCTGAATATACTATACTCCTCTATAGTGGTAAGCATTTTCCCCCTTGACTGCATTTCATTGTTCATGTAACAAATTTACTCATTCAGCACTTCCCCATTTGGTCACTTGCACACTAGTTACTTTTTTTAGTCATTCATTACTCACAAAATGACCAAGAAGGGACCATTTTTTGTTTTCCCTATTCCATTGACAGATTCCAGTGACTTGGATTTGACTACTAAAAGTCTTGGTCTTGACTACAACACTAGCCATGACTAAATTTAGCAGTTTTTCTTTGTTGCTTTGTTTATAAGACCATGATACATTTGCTGTGATCACATTGTTTTAATGATTCTGTTCAATTCAGTTATCCAGATAATCATTTTATAAATGTATATCATTAAACAGGTTCTTGGATTTCTTTTTACATGACTTGTTTTAGCAGGCACACTGCATCCAAACTTCATTACACTTCATTCAATGTTAAGATTAAAATCAATAGACTGGAAGTATTCAAGATAATGCAACTGAGCTAATATGAACAATAATTTATACATATCAGCTAAAACTTGTGGATTGATATAAAATGTATGCAGAGAGTACATTATCAATTGTAGATAAGACTAATAATGCTGAAGAATTATGAGATATTTCGAAATGAATATAAAGCAATTAAAAAAGCATTCTATTTTATTTCATTAACCAAGATCATCAGATCAAAGCAAATTAAAATTGTTTGAAAATTGTGTGATTATGCAAATGAGATGCAAACTCAATTATTGAGTTTATTTATTAACTGGATGAGAGTGCTGCGCATTGACAGTAGGGTGTATGGTCACCAAAGTCTGCCAAAACACACTGACAGCAATAAGGCATTAACAGGATCAGATTGTCCAGCAGTTCTCGTGGGATCCTTTTCCACTGGGTAAATTCCAGCTCAAGAAATGCTATGGCAAGAATTGGATGGTTGGCCAGACGCCTTCTCAGTACATTCCAAGCATGTTCAATGAGATACAGGTCTGGTCAGTCCATGTGTTCGCGTCCTGCCTCCTGAAGCATGTTGTTGTTGAGATGCACATGGTGGGTCCTTGCATTATCATCCATGTAAAGAAAGTTGTTTCCAACTGCTCCAGCATAGGGTACTACTGTAGGATGTAGGACCTCATCTCGGTATCTGACAGCAGTCAGTGATCCATTTCTTATAACGTGGAGCTCGGTACGACCACCATTGCTGATCCAGGCCCAAACCATGACTCCACCACCACTGAAGAAGTAGCTTTCTGGCATGAAACGTGGATTCTTTCATGTTCCTTATTCACGTCAGATCAGGACACGATGCTTTTCCAGCTGTAAACCGAGCCTGACTCAT
Organism: Parotocinclus haroldoi; assembly: GCA_034779995.1. Lineage (NCBI taxonomy): Eukaryota > Metazoa > Chordata > Actinopteri > Siluriformes > Loricariidae > Parotocinclus > Parotocinclus haroldoi. The sequence continues at coordinate 8,964 of JAUZST010002910.1, forward strand.
CACAGAAGAGGACAGTTGACCACTCATCACTTTATTTATCTTCTTTTTCAGTCCCCATGTTTGTGTATGTGATTGCCGGTGCTTGCGAGAGCACTCTTACATTCAGCTAGCAGCTCCCTCTAAAGTTAAAAAACGTGTCTGTGCTTGTAATTGAGGAAGTCTTACCTGCCATGTCAATGGCAAAAGGTCGTTTAGCCCCCCATCCAGTGTACCAGCCAACCACTTTGCCATTTTCTAATATGGGCCGCTCATATCTGCGTCCTCCTACAAATCCCACCGGCCAAACAGACACTCCTTTGGTGTACCGCATCTAAAAAGAGAAAGTGCAAGAGTAACCTTACAATGTCTATTGTAACTATACCAAAATTTTGTGCTTCATAAAAAACATAACATCTTTTTCCTCTAGGGAGTGATGATTTAACTTTATATTTTTGTTAATTTATTAGTGTTTGTTAGCTGACCATCTATGTTTTTATTTCATTTTGTAGATAAGAGAAAATTTCTGTGGAATTGTATTACAAAGAAGTGACTCATTTTTAGATTTAATAACCTCATCTACCTGCAGCCAATCTCAGGCTGAGAAATTCATACCTGTTGTAGAAACTGTCTATATTGCAGATATGTGTGATAGCAGCTAAGTAAATTAAAATGAACTGCTTTTCACTGCCGGACAAAAAGCCGGAATGTTTTTTTTTTTTTGAGGAGTAGGCTGTGCTAATAATGACACTACTATTTATGTAAGCCTGAGTACATGGAATTGTGATGTGTCAGAGGCAGATGCCTATGGGCAGAATGAAGCTTTGAAGTTCTGGCTCTAAACGTCGTTGCATCTGAGTAGCTCCGCTCTAATACTGTCCCTTCGCCACCCCCTTCCCATCTGCTCTGAGGGAATTTTCAAAGGCTTTGCTGCCCTAATGGAGCTTTATAAATGGAGACCAAATTAAAGCCAGACAGCATAGAGAACTATCCAGTGCTGAGAGGATGTCAGCATCTGCTGGTGGACAATCATCATTCCACATGATTTATCAACCACAGAAGCAGAGAGTGACATGTGCACATATATTCATTCTTTTCTTTCGTTCTTTAAGTAGTATTTTCAACACAAGGTAATTCCACTTGTAAGTGCTGTGTAAGACAGGCATGTCTGTCCCTATTTTTTTATTTAGGATCTCAACCCAGCCACAGAATCATGAAAATTGAAGAATACCTTCATCATCACACCATCACAATGATACAGTGATTTAAAAGGTTATAATAAATGCAATGGGTGTCAGTAATCCCTAGTAAACCGGGTATTGGGAAGTCCATTTCCTTTCACATACCTCAGTACCCCAGCAAGTAATGGGTGAGAGGGCCATCTTGAAAGCCACCATAGTGGATCAAGGAGAACTATTTTTAATAGGAAGTTGGTAATGTATCGCGTCAAGGAAGACTAGAGATTGTTTCAGGAATTGACTGCCAAAATCAGGTTTGCAATATTTCCTGTAGTTCAAAAGTTATCAACACAGACACTTCGAAACTTTTGTAGTTTGTCAAAGGGAACTGAAGATGTGACTGTGAAGATGCAAAAACCGACACCCATAAAGACACAGCCCCCATTTTCACACAGCACTGTTGCATCCATCATAGCCAAATTCAGAGAAACCACGTTTGTGGAAAACAAGTTACATAGTGGCCTTCTGAAAAACACTACCATTGAATAAATCTCAATTATCTTGGCAGATATTGTGAGAAGTCCACGTCATATCCTGCAACATAACAAAAAGTTATGTTTCTTACATTTGCTTTGATTTTGATTTCGGTTCAGACAGTATGAACAGATATTTCCTGTTTTGTCTGGTCAACTTAATTTGATTTGTTAATAAATATCCGTACCTGCATATCATGCATGCAACACATCCCTCTTCTTCTGCAGCCATGCCTTTTATGATGTGTGCAGTATGTGATTTTGCAGTGTCTTGTTGAAAGTACTTTGAGGTCCCTGGAAATTGTCTTGAAGGCAGCATATGTTGCGCTAAGATCCCAAAGCACTTTTCTGCATTAATGCCGCCATCACAGAAGTGTAAACTAACTTTGCCAAGGGCACTGACACAATTCCAAACTATAACAGACCCTGGCGTTTGTACTTGTTGCAGATAACAGTTTGGATTGTGCTTTTCTTCTTTGGTTTGCAGCACATAGTATTGTTTTTTCCCCAAAAGACCTGGAATACTGATTCATGTGATGATCCGTCCTAAAACTCAGAGAAGTTGATGCCGCTTCTAAACATGGTTGACATTAGGCATCTTTTTTGCACAGTAAAGTGGCATCTGTAAGCTTAAATCTCTATTGATTGTAGTGCTTTACAAAGGTTTACCAAGGTAATCCCTTTCCCATATGGTAATATCAGCTATATTTGAATGACGGTTCTAATGCAGTTCCAGCCGAGGTATCACAGAAGATCACAGGTATTAACCTTAAGCTTTCTCCCTTAGCCTTTATAAACTGAAATTTCTCCTGATTCCTTGATCATTTAATGATATTTTGCACAGTAAAGGGAGAAATGTACAAATTCCTTCCAATCTTTCTCTGAGGTACATTTCTAATTCTAATAATTTTCTCACAATCACCAACTGGAGTTCTTCCAACCATTTTGTTTATCAAAGGATAGGTTTTCTATATGCTGCTTTTGTACGAAAATCACCGGATAACATCACATCTTTAAAAGCACATACTTATTTACTTAATTTAATTCATTACTAGCTCTAAATTGCCCCTATCCAGATGTTTTTTAATATGTTGCAGGTCTGAAATGCAGGAATGGATGTTAATTGTTAAATGAAATGAAGTTAGACAGATAAAGCATGAAATATCTGATTCATACTGTCTGCAATTAAATAAAAGTCAAAGGAAATGATTACTTTGACATTGCTAATAATGTATGCAAACCAAGCCTGATACATGCTCTGTGCTGCTGTTGAGCAGATTTGCACTTAACAGTAAACTGCCATTGTGTTAGGCACTTAAGGAACTGTGTTACACATAGTAAGCTCTGTTAGTAGTAAAAGATGAAAGAGAGGACAAAATCAGTGCACATGGCATAGAGTGTACCATGCAAAAGTATTCTCACTGATAAAAAAGCAGAGGATCAAGTACAGATATGTTCTATAACAAAATATGTATAACAAAATATGTGGACATTGTACGAGATGTACTGATGGAATTTATAACACAGATGTGAGAAAAGATATGTTTACGGTAATAATATTGACTACAGATGGTTAAGTCTGTACACTGAAAATAATTATTTTTCATTAGTTTGGGTATGTATTTCACAATGGCATGGAGTCCATTTGTGAGAGACGATGTAAACGGTTCAAAACATTTTATTTATATAGCTTCAGCCTAACAGTGCTAAGTTAGCCTTCATTCTCATAATTTGTTTGTTTATTTGGCTTATTTAACGTCGCTTATCAGCATCAGTGGCCATCCAGCGACACACACAAGGTTACATCCATACACAAGTTAATCTGAATACCAGTCATACATACACAAGTCAATGACAATTTAGAGACACCAATACACCTAACACCAGGCCGCTCCACCCTGGGATTGAACCCAGGACCTTCTTGTTGTGAGACAGCAGTGCTACCCACCAAGCCACCATGCTGCCCTCATTCTTGTAATACGATAATAAGGCTAGATGCATTGCTCTTTGGTGATTACCAGGCTACCCACAGACAGTGAAAGTTCAATCTACAAAATAAAGAAACTACGTAACTATGAAGCAATGTAAAGGAAAAGCTGACAGATACAGTATTAGCAGAAATCAGTCTGCTGCTTTTGATCAGATGAAAATGGCCCCTGATATTAACAGGAGTGCTATGTCTGGCTATGTTAGGCTATTGTCTCTCTTAGCTCCTGATCTGTCAGGATACAGGATACCAGGTACAGAGACCAAGAGTTTCCAAAGGGTCATAATATTTGGACCTATTACTTTTTTCAATTGTCAATAGTTTTATTTATTCTATTTTGAATGGCATTTGCAATTTAAGTGAATTCTGAACATTTCTCGATCATGAAATAAAACAGCCTAATTAGAAGATGTGTGCATTTGCTTTATTGATTCAGAAACTCAAGTAATTTTATTGATCAGCTCTCAAGTACGCTTGTAGGACACACCTATTAAACTGTGCGCTTACTCTTGATCTGATAATAACATATGCAAAGTGATGCTTTGTTTAAGTGGGCATGTGGGAAATGTCATGACTCAATACTCTTCACATTGATCTATCAGGTTTGATGTCAGGCCTTCAGTATTGGCACGGGCACATTCGCGCTCTATTCTTTGACTGAGTAGGAGCAAACCCTAAGCAATAATGTTCCATTCTGAACAACATGACCATTAAGAATGAGCATCATTAGGGTTTTATTGATACTGTTATCGATACTGCTTCTTATCACTACTCGACTGATACTACACTCTGAACTTTGATGCAAAAAAGTAAACATATGAAACATAACATGAAAGGATACAACAGTATATAATCACTTTTTACAAAGTTGTAGCTACATCTTGACTGAAGTTGTCTGATGACTATGGGATTTAGGATTATACTGAGAGCCTGGAACCGAGCCTTTCTGCAAATGTTTCTGCAGAAGCTTAATAGCTTATTTTGGTACTGACTGGTATGAATTTAGTACTGGTTCTTGATACCCAATCCTAATGGCCAGCTAATTTCACCAGGTTGAGTTCCACCTGAACTATTTCATGTCCATTGTAGTTGATCTATCTGATACAATGATTCAGTAAACTGGCTCTCTTGTCAACCACATGCTGATAAATATGAAATGCAATCTCTTGACATAACTCCTTGGGAAATGGAATATGAACATTCTTTAGATCATTGAACATAAGATTATTTCAACCCCATATACAACATTTGCATCACCAGCATCTAAACTTAGAGCATTCTATTTATACACTCCTGAACACTGAAGTTGCAACCGCAATAAGAAAAAGTGATGAAATTTTAGAAAGCACAGGTATAATAGATATGTTAATTATATGAAAATGATTTAAAAAAATAGAAAGAACATATTAAAATCATCTCAACTTAATACAGGCATGTAGTAAAGAACGTTGCTTTTAATGCCCGTACCACATGCCACAGATTGATGCTTAGGTGCTCGATTATTTGCAGATCTTAGCAACACCTGCTACTTCCCTGATTTGCATCACTTTCCTTCTTGGCATTGCAATTTCAGTGTTGAAGCTCTTGAAAGGGGAGTTTGTTGAAATGTCTGCCTGTCTATTTCACAATATCTGCAAAAGCTTAGAACAAAGCCACTTTGTGATCCAATATTGTCTCCTGAAATGGCACATAATGGGCCTTTGTGCAAATTTCCATCAGGTAACATAAAATAATTTTCTTTAAGCTCATTTAGGTCTAAAAAAAACTTTGGACTAGCTCTGTATGTGTGAAATATACAGCACTTATCAAATGGATCTTTTTCCCTTTCGCTTTCACTTCAAAAATCAATTTTTCTCAATATTTATGCTATCCTAAACATCCTGAAGATCACATTTGGTCTGGCATGAGAATGTGCCTTCAAGTGTAGTTCTCTAGAGGAGAAACATCAGAAAGTTTGTTTGATGGAAACATATTGATTAAAGCTTTGCCAATCACACTATCTTCAAAGAAAGATAGACAGGTACCTGCTTCAGTTCCTTATAGCATTTTTCATAATGTTTTTTTCTTCCCCTATTCCATCTATAGGATATCCTCCTACATAATTTTCCATCAACAACTTTGTTTCTGCCATCTTCTACAGTTTTGGTGCAACCAACTTCTCATTTAATCTATCATACAAATGTAATGCATGTGCTACAGAGCTTCTATAATTTTCAAATTCAGATTTGTCTGTATTTTCATGTACAAGTTATTGTAAATTATGATAGTTATAGTTAGAAATGAAATAAAAAAAAAGATTTATCTGGATTATTCAACATAATATCTGAAAGCTATATGATACTGTGGACATCTACCAAAGCCTCTGACTGCAGCTCTATTTATTACACATCACTGTTGAAGCAGGTGACTCCAGAATAGTATGACGTAGCCATTGCACACAACATTGCTGATGATGTTTAAACAAGAGTGAGGTTAGACTTGAATTCCGGAGGGTTTTCAAGATGCATTTTTGTCTAATGGAATAGCAGTATAAGCAGATTGTTATATTTAAGTGTTCAAAATGTTATTTGAATGTTATTTTAATAAGGAAAGACAAACAAACTTGCCCACATCACCTAATTAACATTATAAGTTCAGCTGACATTTTCCAGGTCAGGGTTATATAGTGCAAAAAGACATTTCTGAGGCCTTCTGCATGGTGATAGGATCTACACCTCATCACACACAAACTCCAGTGCCTTTGGGCATTTAAAGATGCATCATGACATGCCACAGTGTATAACTTAGACATATGATGAATATGGTTATACTGCCATACTACTATGATTTATTATAATGCTTTATGGTAAGTATATATATATATATATATATATACACACACACGCACACACACACACACACACACATATATATATATGCTTTACGTAACTGCTGATTACAATATTTGGCTGGTACACTTATTAAGACTGACTTACAATTTATTTTGCCTACCGATATGCATCTGAGGATTGTAGATATGCAGTGCTGAGACCAAGTGCATGTGCAGCAGTGGTGGCAGTGCTGGAACTTTAACCCTCAATCTTCTTGTCAGTAGTACTGACTCCTACTCTTCTTTACTGCTATGTCCTAATAATACTATCATGCTCACAAAATTTAGGGGATACTTCAAAATGAAATATCACCTAATGAAATAGCCCCTAATTTTGTAAGCCGTGTATATTTTATTGGTTTAAATTGTGCATTTTGCTAACTGTTTTGAAGACATTGAACACTTCTTTCTACACTCATTGTCCATTTTAGCAGTTCCACTCAAAATAAAGATGCACTTTGTAGTTCTACAATCTAGAATCTACAATTCTCCAAGTTCTGTGTTAGCGTGTGTTTTGATGGTCGGGTTGGATCAGACACAGCAGTGCTGCTGGAGTAACTGGAGTCTAAACAAAGTGTTGCACTCCATTATTCATATTTACCACACTGCTCTACCTTGTAGACATAAAGTCAGAAGCAGCAGTTCATGTGGTGTTGCACAGTTTTTGTTAGTCATCCTATTATTCTTCAATGCTCACAGGATGCTGCTTAAAGGGTGATGGTGGCTGGACATTTTGGTTGGTGGAGTATTTTCAATGCATTAGCAACACTGAGAAGTTTAAAAACTCCAGCAGCACTGCTGTGTCTGATCCACTCATACCAGATTTACTCCAGAGAAGCAACTATTCCCGTTACCTATTACTACCGTACTATTGTGGTCCAAGTCTGTACATGATGGTTAGTGCTAGCCTGCATGGTGCAGCTGGTGAACTTGCATGGTCTTTCAGGTAAATCTGTTAAACCAACATACCATTATCCAAAACAGAACACATGCTGTTCTTTGCTGTCTTGTAGCGAGGATGATAATTACAGACTTATAAGTTGTCAACGGCTGAGCATCAGTTAACCTTTGTGATTTCAAATTTTGTTTCCACGCACCATGGTTGTTTTGTTTAAATGCATGTACCTCTTCGAAAAGCTCCAGGCTGTATGTGTTATCATCGTCTGCGAAGAACACAACCCCTGCATCTGCGGATGTGCGGTGTTTGCGCAGCCAGGAGAGCGCCTTGTTCCTTTGCTCGGTACCGCGCGGCGCGTCGCCCCATTTGTAGCGGGTCGGTGTGTACACATTCAGGTGTGTGTGTGGGATGGGGCAGTGCTCCAAGAAGCGCGACACCAGATCTGTGCGACTCGGGGCGTCCTCAACAACAACCCAGTGTAAGTTCGGAACCTGGCGTAAGGTGTTAGAGACGCGCGTGAGCTCGGCTTTCTGCACCAAGCGCCTGTAGGTCGGTGTGATGGCGTAGATGTAAGGCAGCGCGGCGGTTCGGTTGCGCTCGTGAAGCCGTTCCTCCCGTGGAGGCGCGCTTCTTACACGGTGCAGGTGCGAATACGCCGTGTTGGGCACTGAGGACCTCTTCGTATCAATATCTATCACGATAATGACGATGAGCACCCACGGAAGCAGGATTAAGAAGCGGCTGTAAAGAATGGACTTCATGGTGGCAGAAATAATACTGACGCGGGACCACCAGTCAGTCGTTTTGTGCTCAATTCCCTTTTCGATGCCAACTTGGTTCCGTCAGAGAGTCTCTCTCCTGGAGCTTTTCTAACAAAAAGTCGAGGTCAGATCTCCCACTAACAAAGCATGAAAGCAAAAAGAACAGGTGCCTTTGTTGCATTTGATCCACACTCTCCAATCCATAAACGCCTTTAATTAAATGAATTAGCCCACATAAGCCCTGATGCCAGCAGAGACACAGAGAAACAAGTAAAGCAGTGATGCTTTCTCCGAAATAACTGCCTTGTTGTGTGAGACTAGGGACCCAGCCCTCACTCTCATCATTCGAGCAGGGAGGGAGAGGGAGAGAGCGAGAGAAGGGTGGGGGGGTGGTAGGGTGAAAGAGACCTCGACAGGGGTGGGT
>JAUZST010002911.1:0-17589 GCA_034779995.1 Parotocinclus haroldoi
TGATTGGACTCATTGTCTCGATTTTGTGTTATGTTGTACTGAATTTGTATTTTGTCTTTGTTGTACAATTGTTTGTTGTATTTGTATAGTTAATAAGCTGCTGCCTATCTTGGCCAGGACCCTCTTGAAAAAGGGATTTTAAATCTCATTGTGTTTTTTCCTGGTTAAATAAAGGTTAAATTAAATAAAACATTTTTTTTTAAATTTCCATTTCCAGTGCTTTATTACTGATTTGATTTTCCCAGTGTTTTAAGAAATGATTCTTAGCCAGTGGCACCAATTTGGTCACACATCTTCCTTCTAAGCTTCTTATGGATGGTAGCTAGACTACAGATTGTAATTAGATTTTACAGCACACCATTGATTAATTCTTAATCACATATTTAATGTGCTGTTTCTGTTAGAGCGGCCATTGACACATCTGATCACCACTTTTTTTTCTGTTGAGTTTCTTTGGCACTTACTTGGCAGCCGACGTGACATTTTGACCCCTTTTTGCTCATTTCTATTTTCCACCCCCTTCCTCCCTTGAGAAAATTACACGTAGAATGACATACCAAGCAGTAATTTTAATGTAATATACAAGTGTAAACACTACTTGTATTTCAATGAACATTACATAGATGTATTTGTTTTTTGGATATACTGAAAAGTTTTCAGTCTTAAAGAATACAACCCACATCACTGAGGAGACAAAAATCTAAAACCGCTAGTAAAAATGCTTGTTTGGACCTTTGTGGAGGATTCATGCTGTAGCACGATATTGACCCCAAACAGCTTTTGCAGCCTTAAAGCTTTGCAACAACTCATTGAAGACCAAAAAAGACCAAGGAGTGCTGTCTGTGGGGGACTTTTCTTGACCTCACTCACCTGACCTAAACCCCACTGAGTGATTATGAAGAACTTGAAGACAGAGAAAGCTGAGCTTTCGGTTACCTCACATAATGCGGCTTTGAGTATTTGTGAAATCATGCTAGCATAACATGGATATCTGGTTTTAAATACATTTGTGAAATCAGAGACAATTGCTCACAATTCCATGCTGTCAGTGACATCAGAACAGGGAACAACTAAATATTAATAAACGCAAAAACATAAAGATATTATTTTCAGAGGTTCAACGTTTCATTCCGTATGGTGTGTAATGAGACGTCACATTTGAGATATTTGGACCTAGACTTTTGGCCTCCGTTATGTACACAATTAGAGAATGTGTTAAACACACATCAACTGGAGTAGAATGAAGGAAAATTAAAGTTTTTGCCCTACATTTAACAGCTGTATGTTCAGTTAAACAGGATGTCATGCATCAAAGAACTCAAAATTCAAAAATGAGGATATAGTTCATATTTAATTTCTCTATTTCATTTTGAAATATGAACAGATTTAGTGCTGCAGCTCTCATGGGTAAATTGAAAATTGGAAATGGAAGTTCCTTAGGGAAGCCTCTGGTTTCTTCGCACCCTGTGCCTGTCCCTCACAGCCCTGGCCAGGATCAATGAGAGTGAAATAGGATGCTTTGCTCACACTGCAATTGCATACCACTCAGGTCGCACTTGTATACACTCTTTGTTCTCCAGAGAGGACAAGAAGCAGCTCTAGAACCTGATCAACACATTCACACACGTATTCATATGCTCAAACATGACTGGTGGCCATGTAGAGCTTCTGATTGGTGGATTTTGCTTGATTATGGTGATTGGTTGCAATTTGTGTTTCCAAAACCTTAAGAATTCACAGAGACATTTATTTTCTGAACATATACTTTATATTTAGTTCAAGAAAAAAAAAGTGTATACATATGTACATGTATGTATATGTGACTTGTACAAGTAAAAAAAGATCAATTATAATGTCAATAAATATTGTGCATTTTGGTTATGAGGAACTTACAGAGTTAAAACAAATCACACCGCTTTCTCTGCTTAATCAAATGAAAATGCAGGATTTTTTTTTTTTTTTTTTCCTTCTTAGGATTCATTTTGTTCTGCGAGCAGAAAGACAGATGACAGAACTTCAGGTCAGTTGACGCCTCACATTATCCACTTCAAGAAGACATTGAGCAAAAGACATAATACATCAGCCACGTACAAATAATCCTACAATATTCAGAAATGTAATTTAACCCTCTCTTTGCACACCAGGCAAACAGAACATCATAGTTGTACGCTTATGTTTTATTAACATGACCTAATTTATTTTCACAGCAGCCATTTCTAACTACTGTAACACACACAATCCATTAACATGTAGATTTGTTGCTGCTCTTGGTGCCATGCTTTATTGTATGTGCTAATTTATGGCACGGATTGCTTGGTTTGCGCTGCGGTTAATCCTCCGTACTTTCTATTTATAAGTCATAAAGTGCAAATGTGCTTATTTTTCAATCCACAGTTTTCAGTTCCACATTGAGCAGTTCGGCTTCATCGGCAACCATGAAATACAGCTGTTAAGCCTTCCTGCCCCATGAACACGGGTTTATTAACGCTGGAAAAAGAACATTTTGTAAATATGATAGAATAATATACTGGTCTGATCATGTGACCGAGTAAAATAGTACAATGTAAACTCTGACATGTTGTGCTCCGGGTACCCCGGTTTCCTCCCACAGTCCACTGACGTGTGTGTTAGGTTATATGGTGCCTCGAAAGTGCCCCTTGTGAGGTGTGTGTGGTATGTGAGGTGTGTCTCCAGGATCAAGTGGATAAGAAAGTGAATGATGAGTCAGTTCAATTTTTCATAAGGAACTTGTTTGACAGTATTGGGAATCTGTATGTTCTTCCCTTGATTGTGTGGGTTTACTCTGGGTACTGCCGTTTCCTCCCACCGTCCAAGGGCATGTATTATTGATTACTCTACATTGCCACGGAGTGTTTATATACGACTAGTCTTGAGATAAGGGTGTGTGTGTGTGTGTGACGCTGAAATGGCCACTGATGCTGATAGCGACGCTAAATAAACCAAATAATTTGTTTGTTGGCACACCTTATGAGGTGTATTGGAATAACAACAGTGTTATTGTGTAAGATCAATGACCAACCTCGCAGTCCTGTTCCAAACTTTGTAATGGAGTGACAAACTCAACATCAATACCCATGTTTGAATTAGAATGGTCCAGAAATCAAGTAGTCCTGTGAGTAACTGTCCATTTCAATAACCATAATTTCAAATGTAATTCAAGTTTTGAAATGCCTGCATGCTGACAAATATCGAATCTATTAGTTTATGAAGCCATAATGGTTTGGTATGTATGCATGCATGTATGTAATTCTTTTTTTTTTATTTTTTTTTTTTTACAATAATTTAGTGCTATGAAGTAGAAGTATGAACTTGTGGTCCAATGCTAAAAACAGTCTCTAAAGCCTCTAAACGGTGTGCATACAAAGTACACTATGCTTTCCACATGTACAAGGCAATTCCTCCTACTGAAGGCAGCGACACTGTAAGACGCCATACCAGTGGGGTGCAGGGATGCCCAGAATAAATCCAGGTCACAGGCGGTTTTTAAGACAGGAACTGCTGGAATGGCCTACGTTTAAAAACCCACTAAAAGTTCATAATAACTCAAGGGTTTCTAGCCTTCTATTGCAATGAAACTTTTCTAGAAATCACCAGAACACTGCCGCAGCCCCGAGTTTGTCCAGCTTTTCGTCGTTTCTATGCTCAGCCGTTGTAGTAGGCCACAAGAGAGAGAATTGGCTTTGTTGTTCCAGGAGCCATGCCAGCTGCAGAGTAGTGGCCCTCAGGCTCGGAGCCGCTCTTCGGTTTGTCGCAGTCTGGATTGACGACTGTTGGTGGGTATGGAGATGCCATAATGGTGGCATTGGGACCATTGGCACACCTTAGTGTCCTGGGGCTCTTTGTGCACTTGGAGGAGTTTTTGTATATGGAACCTCTATGTATAGCACTGCAGATTAGTAGAGCTCTGAAGCATCTGTAAAACTGACACACACACACACACAGGAACAATGATGATGGAAAAAATTATTCCTATGACAATGTAATGAGACGGTTTTCGTGCAAATGATAACTGAACAGCCACGTTATTACCTAGCCAGAATAGCTGTTTGTTTCATTCTAATTAAATTGTCTAAGGGTGCATCAGGATTAGAATTACAAAGAGTGTTTTCATCATTAAATCTTGTCTGGCGTTGAAGAGAAAATTAGCACTTGCGCGAAAAATGGTTGAGTTGTAATAAAGGTGATGAATCGAGCAACACATTTCTGAGCACTGAAATCTTTCAAAGGACCCCTATATTTCAGTCATGTATGAAATGATTTAACACCTACAAACCAGTTCATACTGCTTTAATAACATATTTCAAGTTGCATAGAAAATATCCAAATACTGCTAAACAGAAGAAAAAAAAGAAATCTGAATATAACATGACGTTACATCCCTTGTGAAAATGTAGTGAACTTAGTATACTTTCAGATCCTACGTATACTTATAGTCAACTACATTTTCCCAGGAGGTGCTAAAGGCAGAAGCACAAATAAAAAACACAAAATGTTGGTGGACTGTGTGCTCTTCGCATATGATCCTTCAAGAGTAGAAAAAAATCAATGTATAAATAGATGCAAAATAATGTCTTTATGCCCATCACGTACTTTATACAGAATGTTATACTTGTTGGCTATTCCTTACCTTTTGATTATTGCTTGACAATTGAATGCTAATGTACCTAACAAACGACACGTCTGAAATCTTTTTTTTCCTCGTTAATTCGTCCCTTCACACAATATGCATCCAGTTTTTGTCTACAGTGTTTGTTTATTTGGCTCCTTTAACGTTGCTATCGGCATCAGTGGCCATCTTTAGCGACACACACAAGGTTATATCCATGCACAAGTTTATCTTAAGTCATACATACACACAAGTCACTGGCAATTTAATCAATTAACCTAACACGCATGTCTTTGGACTGTGGGAGGAAACCGGAGTACCCGGAGTAAACCCACGCAGACACGCAAGGAAGACCCAGGCTGCTCCACCCTGGGATTGAACCTCGGACCTTCTAGCTGTGAGGCAGTGGTGCCACCCCACCAAGCCCCGGTGCTGCCTTCAAATGAAGTTGTCACTAACCTTGTCAAGGCATACCTAAATATTTTAGTGTCTCAAAAGTCCATTAGCCTGACAGGATGTGTCCAAAAACGGGAAAACCATGAATAATGGTCTGTAAGATTAATCCTGGCCATTTGGCAAACGCAGTTTTCATGGATACCAAAGACGTGACGTACTTTGTCCGGAATCGGGGTTTTGTTATGGAACTCTTCAGTGTGTCTGACACACCGTGACCCAAATTGGGTTTTACTGCACATACAGAGTTTAGCTGTAACTGACTGACTGCTATTAAAGCATCACTGAGTGTCTGGCTGTGTCTCAAATTGAGGTTTATCTATAACTGTGACTGACCTTGTCCAATCTGGAGTTTAGTTAATAAACTCTGTATTTTTTCTCACCTCGTCTGACAGGCGGTGTCCTGAAGATTATAACGAGTCTAACGAGGTGTCTAACATCTAGGTGTAACTAACACCACTGACCGGATATGTCTTAGCTAGAGTTTTCTAGCTGTTTCGAAATGTCAGTAGGCATGGTCCTAATTTGGGATTTGTTCATGAACCCTAAAAAGTATTTCAGAGTGATCGACTGTCTTCCAAATCAATTTTTATTGAACACTTCAAGTTGAGTCAGTGCCTTCTGATTTGTCTCAAATTGAGCAGTACAAGAGATTGATGAGCGTTATTGGCTGTGTCCTAATTCAGGGTTTGTTAAAGCACAATTTCGGTGTGTCTGGCTGTGTCCCAATTTGAATTTTTTACTGGATTACTCGGAGAATCTCTGAAATGGTAAACCCCAATATTCACCTGTTTGTGTGTGTGTGTGTATAGTCGTGACCGTGTTTTTCGCAGTAATGTCATCAGCCTGCATTAGTTATGCCTGAACAACCCCTTAACCCATGGCTATCAAACGCATGCACACAAACACACACTCACTCAGGAGGATTTTTCTTTCTGTAATTGTAAGGACATTCCCTTGACTTATTAATGTAGCTAATTAATGCTTCACCTAAACCTGACCTTAACTTCAGCGACCAAAGGCAACTCTTGTTAAAGAAAAAAAAAACAGAGCCAGAAAAAAGGGCTCAAAGGTAAATATCAGATCTGGCTATAATTGTGAAGCCGTTCGGTCCCCACAGTGATGTCTAAATTTGACGCGTCCACACACACTCCGACAGTGAAGTGTCATTTTAGAGTTTTTCCAGAGTTCACACCATGCCTTTGGGATAACGCTCTGTGTGTGTGTGTGTGTGTGTGTGTGTGTATTAACAGGAAGCTGTTAATCCAATAAAGCTCTTTTTAATTTCTGTGCTGCTGCTAATCCTCAGGGAAAGACGGCTTTCTCGACTAGATATTCAACCAAGAGTCTGTGTACTCGTGTTTTTTTTTTTTTTTAATGCGGACCAGATGTCCCCCTGATGATGGTGTGTCTCCATAATCATCAAGTTCTGGGGACATGTGGACTTAAAAGAACCAAATGAATTGTTTCGGGATACTGGGGTTACTTAGAGTTTGAGTTCACGGTGTGTTAATGAACAACATTAACACCCGAGTTATTAGACCGACCTTTAAAGGCAGTAATACATGGTGTATGTGTTTTAACGTGAGAAGCTGTGCTTGATTGTGGTCGGGCCGTCGACCTGCATGTTTGTCTCTGATTAGATAAAGAACCAAACAACAAAGTCCATGATCTAACAAGGGAGTTCAGAAAATGCACACACACACACACAGAGTGCAATCTTGTGCTGCATCCGTAATTACGCATCCTAATCCGATTGGCTGAGCTCAATGAGGTCATAATAAAGGAGTAACGAGCAGATTACTGTTCTAATGCAATATCACAGGAGGAGGCAGGAAGGGATCAGGGAGATACACACTTATCTAGAACGACAGAACACTTTCTAAATATACACAAGCTGGGACAGGACCTCAAATCACTTTAAAAGCACAGGCAGGTAATATCTAGAACTGTAAATTAATTACTGATCCATACCTGGTGAATATTCAACACAATTTTGTCTAGAAAGGCAGAGGTACATAATGGGATGAGGTTCTAAAACGAGCTATTCGAGTGGACATAATTAGAACGTAACGGCACTTTTCTACACAAAAACTAAAGAACCGTCAGAACCAAGGGAAAATAAATACACCTTTCTGGAAAGGCACAGATCCATCAGCTGTAGTTCGTTCTGCAATGAACAGCATATCGAAAGTTACTCGTACGTTTAGCACACGCTCTTATCCAGGGCGACTTTACACCTATACAATCTTAGAAGATTGACGAACATGAAGAAGAAGCCGTGACATGAACCCTCCAACCACTGCCCAATAGTCCAGTACCTTAACAGCCGCATCTTGATGAATTCCAGAAAGACACGTAGTGGGCATAAATCTATTCGAAACAACTCATTGGTTTTGTCCGGGGAAGCAAAGGGACGTCAGCAAATGCCAACTGGGTATGGTGGAGGATCCAAAATGGCTTTGTAACATCGTACCCAGCCACTTCTTAAACCCCATATAAAATGCTTAAAAGGTTCTGATATCAGGATGAGGTCATGCTCCTTCCAACTCCAATCACCAACCTCAATGGGACGTGAAAGGCGGCCTTCTCCCGTTCGTTCGCGCTTGCACACTATATTAATTTTCTGCTTTTACATGCTACACGTTCCCCCTTCGATCCATTTCGGTTCTCTTTCCCTCTCTCCCTGCTGTAATTTGTCTCTCTGTGGGAGACACAGCAGGAAGAGAGTGGAGTTTCTGATAAACACTCAGAAACATCGTTTAGCTCATGCTGGTTCACACGCCACTACCTCTCTCATCTTTTCTGGGTTTTTTTTCCCCCACACACTTCGCAGAGGAGGATAAACCTCTTCTTCTCTTTCCATTTTCCTTATTATTCACTATTTGTTCTCTCCCACTTTTTGTCTATTATTCATCACAAACAAAGAAAAAAAAAAGGGTAAAGTGATTAAGGCGTGAACAAGAAAGACGAGAGCGAGAGAGAGAGAGAGAGAGAGAGAGAGAGAGAGAGAGAGAGAGAGAGCAGAGGGGAAAAGCTACAAAAAAGGGAGACAAGAACGTAGACCTAAGCCTAGAAAAAGACCAAAAACAGGTCCCTGTCTTCTTGTCTCTTGTCTAACTTTATCTTCATTATCTCTCTTCTCTTTTATACGTGTTTTTACCCATTAAGAGTCAAGCCTTTATTTGTCAAGTTTATTTGTCACATCCAAAAATGATTTGTCTAACAGCAAGAAGGTCCTGGGTTCAATCCCAGGGTGGAGCGTCCTTGGTCCTCCCTGTGTCTGCGTGGGTTTACTCCGGGTACTCTGGTTTCCTCCCACAAGCCAAAGACATTGGACATAAGTTAATTGGTGTCTCTGACGTCACTGTGTGTGCCCCCTACAATGGATTGGCACCCCGTTTAGGGTTGTTCCTGCCCGGCAGGGCCGTGACCCCGTGGGGATTAATCAAGATAATGGATGGACCAATGGACAGCCATAACTGGAGACTCTGCAAAGCAGCACTGGCTATAAAAGGAGAGTCGACACAAATAACCTAGAAACAAACATTTTCAATATTAAATAAAAAAAGAAAAACAAACATTAATGCAAAAACTTCCCTATGTGATAAACTGTATGTACGTTTATTACCTTTTCAAAGTGTGCTTCATCCGGTCTTCGTTTCCATTTTCACCCTTTTCAAACTTTTCTCTCATTCCCTCTCCGTCTCTTGTTTATGTCTGTCTCTTTTCAATCTGTTTGCACCTTTTCTTTAATCCTTCCACCTCCATCTCTGTTCTTTTTCCCCTCTCACTTTACTTTTCTGTAGCCGCACTCTGTTTTGTTTCGGTCTCATTTTTTTTCTCCG
Organism: Parotocinclus haroldoi; assembly: GCA_034779995.1. Classification (NCBI taxonomy): domain Eukaryota; kingdom Metazoa; phylum Chordata; class Actinopteri; order Siluriformes; family Loricariidae; genus Parotocinclus; species Parotocinclus haroldoi. Next base: position 8,929 of record JAUZST010002911.1, read on the forward strand.
TGTTATCTGTATTCTGCTCTGAATCAAACCTTTTTTCTGTGCATCTGTTTTTTATTATTTTTTTAATCTATACAGTCCCTGTCGTCTCTTCACTTTGTCGTCTCAGCCTCTCCTCGTTTCTTGTTTCTTTCTCCTCAGTCGCTGTTAGCATCTCGCTTTCCAACTCTCGCTGGCTCCGTCTTGTCCCAGTTAATCTTTTCGCCTCAGTCTCTTTGCTTTTCTGCCATCTGTCTTTTACCTCTGTCCTTCCCGTTGTGTCCCGTTCCTCTCCAGCTATTTCTTTTTCAGTTTTATTCCCGTCTCACTTTTGTGTTGGATTAGCTCAGTTGGTTAAAGCTGGCTGCTTTAGACGCCTCAGTCTAACAGGCTGTGCTGCCGTGGTAACGGGCAAGAGTGTTTGTCAGAACAGAAAGGTGAGAAACCTGGTACACACACCACACCGTTCCAGTTTTATTACCATGCATACCACTCGCAATACAAGAGTACTGGAACTTAAGGTACCAGGACACTGGATTTGTCCTTCTTCCACTGAACTCTGTTTCAGTACCCCAAGTTCCACTTCCAAACCAATGGAACCAGTTCTGCACCTCTGAACACAACTCTACTGCACCGTCTACTGGCTCGATAATTTTTATTATAAAATTATTACAGCGAAATCCAATACGGGCTATGAATTAAAATCACAATCACTGGTAGGTGTGGCCAGTCACCGAGCTTCACTCTGTCTTACTGGTGCCTCCTGTTTCATCTTAAAACGTTCCCAGTAGGCGGGATCTTCGTCCGTCAGGGGCTTGGCTTTGGCCATCAGCTCGTTAAAGCGCAGCGGTGTGAATGCAGGAGGCGTGGCCTGCTCAGAAGTCTCGGCGTCCTGCGTTAATGGAACAGAACGGAAAGAGCTTGTTCTGAGAAGCGTCTAAAAACAAGAGCGTACGTTGCGCTCACACTCACAGACGGCGTGGAGATGTTTGCTTTTTCCAGGGCCACAGCGACGTGATGGTGCTGATCCAGCAAACTCTCCTGAGAAGAAAAAGAAAGCCCAGAAGGTTTCGACTGTGCAACCAGCCGATAATCTCACAGAAGGACGCGACGCAGCATCAACGTTTTCAATTCATTTCCTCAAGCATCTCAAGAATCTCCACAAATGCTGCCTTTGATTCAGTCCTGCGTTTAATTAAAGGGTTGCCAGATATAAGACGGAAAAAGCCCCCGAAACGTGAGAAATCTAAACGCCGCCCCAAAATCCAGCTCCCTTTGTCGAATTTCATACTCCAGACCATCGTTTGATCTGAAAAGCACAGGAAGGTCCGCTAGACAAGGAACAGTGAGCCAACTTTCATGCACCTAACAATCCAATCGAGAGTGGATACGAAGTGATTAGATTAAGGCCTAGGGAGCTTGATATTAGCTCAGTCGTCGGGTTTCTCAGTGCAGCTACTCCCTATACTCCGATTTCAGTCCGTTTTCTCAATCTGAGTGTAGAGCCGTCACGGAAGCGGCAAGCAGAAACAAACGTGGTTGCCAAGTCTCCACACTTCCAGGCAACTTTGCATCTTTTGAGCTGGTTCCTTGCTTGTCTCGCGGGATCTGGCAACCCCGGTATTAAATGCAGCTCGTGAAATGGCTAGCAAACACTTGCTTGAGGAAATTCACTCAGCAGGAAAAGGCTATGACGTTTCTACTAGAGGAACCGAGAGGCGCAGTGTGTCACGTTCACACGACCTAATCCTGAATCCTAAGTTCAGAGTGAACAACCTAAATCCTCCCCTTTCTCCTCGTTTTGGCACATCCCATCATCCACTGGCCCTATAGTGGCTGCCGACTGTAGTTTTTCACCAGTGCTGTTAGGGTAGGATTGGGTCCATTCCCTGTCTGTGTCAGTGCCTGGTTTCTCTGCCCTGCCTAGCACCCAGCCAGACCACAGGCACCACCGAGGTTCGACCACACCGTGGCAAGCTGGCATGTTTTCACCCCCTAAGAGCCACGAGAGGGCCTTCTGAAGACCAGCTAGAACACAGCTGTGGTGAGTTCTTCGTGTTTGGGTGTTTCTCTACCCCCCAGTGCTACGCTTGAACGTCTCACCTCAAACGTCCAGTTCTTCTCTTCCTCGTCGTCCAAGAGCATGACGGTCCCGCCGTACACACGCCCCTCCTCCATGTGATAGGGCTGGACGTGAAACTCCACCCTCTGCAGGTTAAAGCTGAGCCCTGAGCCAGTGGCTTTGATGAAGCTCTCCTTCAAGGCCTTACACACACACACACACACACACACACACACGCACGCAGCAGGAGGTGTGTTATTCAGATTATGGGATGTATGTGAACGTGATTGTGCGTCTGAGCTTTCAGACAGCGCCACACTTCCATAACTGAGTCACGCGCGAGTGTGGTGATATGACGTTACCACGGCAACAGCGAGCAGCATGAGAACAATCAAGCAGTAACTCAGCCTTGGATCGTACCAACAGCTGTGCGTGTGTGTGTGTGTGTGTGTGTGTGTGTGTGTGTGTTCTGAATTGATTCGTTCGGACTTTATGCGCCCTCCCTTAGCCAACATAACACTGAGTCATCCATAAAGCTCGACGAAAGCAGGGCGAGCGAGAGAAACGAGACATGCCCTTAATCCAGGATCTCTCCTCAGTCCTGTCTTCATCTCAGCTTTCACTAAGGTGTGGGTCAGGACTCAGTCAGGACCCAAGTCTGGTCATTTCTAGATCACGCTCCTGATGGAAGGTCCAACTGTGGTTAGGTCGGACCATCTTCACGAGGGCAGAGCTTTTGGACGGAAACCCATCTTTTTGCCGCAGTTCATTTTGCGGGAGGTGCACATTTTCGCTACGTTACGTTCGCCCCGAGGAACGTACCTTCTGACCTGGAAACTAGTAGACTAAATACGTGACAGAGAGAAAGGACGCAAATTTAGAAAACAAAACAAACGAATGCAAACCTCAAAGTTCTTTTTGTGCCCAGTCGCTAAGACATACACACAAAAGCGTTCAGGAAGCCAGTCACTAACGTTGTGTGTCTAATCTGATCAGTGTTTTTTTGTGTGCCGTTATGGTTACCCAGTGTCTGTAGAACATGTGAAGCTGGTCCCAGTCGGACTGGGCAGACCTGATGGTGGTCCACTCAACATCCGTGAACTGCCGCTTCATAATGCGGAAGAAGTCTTGCACTGAGCCACTACCTTACCACACACACACACACACACACACACACACACACACACACAGACACACAAACGAGATCGTCAATAGGATTTTTTATTAACCACCTATAGCTTCACTGTGTTAAAGAAGCAAGCTATGGATTTAGGGTGACACCTGGTGGTTGGAAGTGGAACTGTTATTTCACAGCATGACCAACAATAATCACCTGGTCTGGTTGTCTTCATTACGTCCACGCCCACCTGCCTCCCACACTCAGCAGCGAGCACAGCGAAGTCACCCTGGTGAGAAATGTTGAAGTTCCAGGGAGTGCAGCCTGAGCCATCGGAGGGATCAACCAAGTACGGTTTTCCCCGGGCTGTCCTTTCCAAACGGAAGCCGTCCCAGGGCAGACCCATTTTCGTACACACCAGGTTCCTGATGAGCAGACGCCCGGCCTGTATGCCAACATCAGCTTTCGGTTATGAAGTTATGGATTAGTACGCAGCAGGGGCAGTGAAGACTTTGTGTTTGAACTTTGTGTGTACTGCGTATAATAGCCAGGAGTGGATTCGGTGGGGGGGGCACCGCCGCCTCACAGCAAGAAGGTCCCTGGTTCAGTCCCAGGGCGGAGCGGCCTGGGGCCTCCCCGTGTCTGCGTGGGTTTACTCCGGGTACTCCGGTTTCCTCCCACAGTCCACAGACATGCGCTTTAGGTTAATTGGTGTCTCTTGCACCCAGAGTTGCCGGGTGGGCACCGGCTGGCCCGTGACCCCGTGTGGATTAAGCGGACGATGATGAATGGTTTTGGGAGGTGTGATGTCTTAGGGCTCCGGGGCCAAAGAGCCAGAGTTTTATTAATCAACAATACAACAATGCATTACTTATAACTTTGCACCTACAAGCGAGTTCGATCATCGTTACGACGTCATAACTCTCGTCTCACCATGGCTGCTTTCGCGTCGCGAGTAAACACGAACTGTCCGATTCTCTCTTTCTCCTCCAGCTGGACGCAACGTGCCGCCTGCAGCCAGTCCGCGCGGCTCGGGTTCCACACGCTCAACCGGAACGCCCAGCGCGCGCTCTCCATCCTTCACGTGCTCGCGCGCATGTACAGCAACACAGATAGTACGACTGAAAGTCAACCGTGCGCTTTTCTTTATCTATATTTCTATCACATTGCAAACAAAACTAGAGCATTTATAAACTACACCCCTCAGAAACATTGCAGAGCTCGCGACGATGGGCTACGCGCACGCGCAGTTCTGCAGCAGGAAGCACGTGCTCTAGAGGTGGAACAAAACGGAGGGCCGCGTTCCAATCCGCGTTCTAAGCGCTCTTACTAGATCCCTTTACCTCGCGATGCCACAGTGAGTGTCCTCACTAGAAACTTTGCCTAACCCTACAGAGGGATCTATTCATTCGGTATACAGCCGAAACGCGGAACTCGAACTTTAATGGGGGTCAAGAAGGCCGTTCGAACTCCGATTTGTTCGAAGTCAGAATCAAATGTCCCCATTTGAAGTAACGGAAACAGGATTAAACCGTTCCTGACCCGCCAAATTATGGCTTTGTTTACACCTATATTCGTATTCTACCAATGATTAAACACACGAACAAAGCAAGTGAATACAAAACAATCCATGAAACCAATAAAGACATCAAATAGGTGAAACTAAAATGAAACTTTAAAGCCATTAAGGTGATGACAGTTTCTGCTTGTCTAGTCCCTGGGTCAGTGACAAGACGCTAACCCCTCAGTGACTGAGGGTGTGTCTAAATTCCCAGGCTTAGACTGATATATATATACACACATAATATAATAATATTCATGTACTAAAAAAGTAATATAATACAATATAATATAATATACCTAAAATAGTTCTCCTTTTTCTTATGGTTTTATAGTGATTGACATACCGTATTGATCACACCATTGAGTTTGTGGGCAAAAAACTTCAAACATTCAAAGCTTCATGTCCGATTTGTTCAACTAAAGAGGCACTCAGAGTCTATTATTATTTGGACTACCAAAGGTCAGCGTTCTATGAAATCCACTCACCTGGCAGATTAAAGGATTCGGTGATGAACATGCCAAACTCAGGTCAGGAAAAAACAGCTCATCGGTCTCAAACAGAGATTATACAAAGTATCCTCCTTTATTATTTTTTTTTATCTCTTGAGCAGTGGGTACAAATCAAACTGAAACTAATCCTACAAACCAAAAACACACACTAAGTTTGTAAGACTGTGTGAACCCGGTGAATATTTATGAATATGCACCTAGTGCGGCTTTTAACACACCTCTGTCTGACCTGGGAATGGGTCTGACCGGAGGAGGATATAGAGGAGGAAGAGACGAGGGGCACAGCGGCAGTTTACCAGCCCACCATCACAATGACTTGGGTTTGAATCTCAGCGGTGCCTTCTGCAGGTCCCGGGTCACGCACAGGCACAATTGGCTTTTGTCTAAGCAAGGAGAGGCCAGTTTCGGGGGGCGGAACCGCTCCCAGAGCTGCCACAGCACCCCCTGTTGGCCATGCAACACACTGGCATCCCATCCAGGATACATTTTTGCCTGCACCCTGTGTTCTCCTTGAGAATGAAAAAGCATTTGCAATACTCGGCTCTCTGGACATGTGAGATGTCAGCTTTAACCGATATGTTCCTCTGGCTTTGGGGACATCAGGCGTAAGCTTGTCCTGGACGGGACACCAGTTCACTGCTGGGCTGAGTTTTGGTCTAAGGATGATCTCTGCCTGGCCTCCTTTCCCTCAGACACAGGCCTTTGTGTGATGCCCAACTATGTTGGAAGGTACTGCTGGAACTCGAACCCGGGTCCCTGTGGTGATGGGCTAGCATGTTATATTGTATTAGACCGCTGCACCACTTGAGCACCTAAAAACTGCTGATTTGTGAAAATAATTATGCCATTCTTTTTAATCACATTGCTACTCGTTCCATTTCTAAACGAGCTGGCCTAAAATAGTGGTTCTCAATGTGGCCCCCTTGGGGTGTGACAGAGCTATTGCAGGGAGAGGCACAGCCAGATGATACGTGATCATTCCACTCTAAAGGTGAGTTGGTCATTTGTTTTGTTCCGTATGAATGAATGACCATGCTTAAACTATATTCTTAGTACCTATTCTCATCTGCAAAAGGGGGCACCCATTTTCCCTAACGGACGTCGACATGGTAGAGCTAAAAGCCGTACCGAAACTCAACCGGAATGCTAACTCTACATTTCTGTTTTCTCTCTACACATGTGCATATAAAAGATTCAGTGTGGACTATTTTCATTATTGCGATGAGGTCTTATCTAAAAAGAGGTGGGTTCTGTGTGTGCGCTTATTTACACCCGAGGCAAAGCAGAGTCCAACTGCGCATACCGTCGTGACTTTGCAATGAGCCTGTTTAGTTGCTACCAAAAGTTTTATTTTTGTTTTCTTTTATAAGTCGTGTCCCAATTAAACTCTAGCGCAGAATCCACCTCGGACAAATCCTTTGCTCGGAAAGAAACATGTCCGACGTGTAGCCTGTTCGGTAGCCCATTAGCAACTAATAAACCGTGTGCCAACGATATTTAAGCCTCATTCCTAATTCCTTGGCTCTATCCCAAACCCTGGTGTTTAAACAGTTCTTACTAGAATCAAACAAGTGCAAAAAAAAGGACCGTTTAGGAGCTACGTAAAGCTAACTGGCTACAAGGATTTGAGCTAGTGCGGCTAAAGTGTCATGGGTCACAAGTGCTTAACTGATTTTGGAGAATGCATTTCATTTCGCCTTCATCCGCAGAGCAAGTTCGTGATGTCGCCACAAAGGGCGCGTGTAGGAGGAGCTTAAATGGGTGGCTGTTCCAGTAAGAACTCAAACAGTCTAGCGTCTGGGATATAGGCCGAGCGCTCGGGAGCCTACGTGAGATTAAATAAATGTTCGGGAGAATGTACACAGTCCAACTTTGCTGCTCTCCTAAGCAACGTGGATAAAGTTTCGGTAATGCCGTCAGGATCCCCCGACGATGAGCAGTCCCCGCCCCCGGTGCACCACAGACGCTTGTCATCGGTTTGTTGTTTTGTCATCCCATATTCTCTGAGTTGTGTCTCTTTGTCGTGTGTCGAGCAGGAAGCATGGTGTAAGGCACAGGGTGAGGTTTTTTTTGGTTGCCATGGGAACTCCGCGCCGTGGAGCCGGAGCTCGAGTCCGTAAGGGCACTCCCATTTCCCCCCGCCATCGACAGGAGTGCGGCTTCAGTGGCGGCGAGCTGGGGGGAGGAGTCACAAGGTTAATTCGCATCGCATCGCATCGCATCACATCACGTCACAACACGGGTGTGTACAGCACAAGGAGACGGAAGCCTCCACGTGAGGTCACAAGAGGTCTGAAGCGAATGCGACGACTACTGGACATCGTACCCAACACAAAGACAGCAGCGCAAAGCCTGTATGATGTCATCAGTGCGCATTTCAAACGACGCAAGAGGCAGAACGTCCCAGAGCTTACGTGATGTCACCTTATTCCATTATTCCACACTTTCTTATATTATTAACCCCAAAAACACAATGGGTCGCTTGGCACCACCCACCTGCTATATCTTGATGCCGTCGGAACCGTAGACGTTGTAGCCCTCCCTGTAGGTGGCCAAATTCTGCACGCTGGGGCTGGGGCTCGGCGCCGGACTGAAGTTCAGCTCTGCCGACTCGGCTTGTTTCTGCTTCCACTCGCTGAGTCGCTTTTTCTCCTCGGCCCGCGACTTGTAGCAGAACTCCACCAGTGCCACCAGCATGGCGAGCCCCAGCCCACCCACCAGGATGTAGAAGACGCCCGCTACGTTGCTCAGACTCAGGGCCTGAGAGCTCTTATCCTGAGAGGTCCCCACGTGGACGGGGTGGGGTGGGGGGTGGGGGGGGGGTTTGGAGGGAGAGAGGCATAGAGAGATGAGGGTCAGAGCAGCTCATTAGTGTCGTTATCCATCATGAACAGAACAGTTCTACTTCACATTGACGCTACAACTTCACACACAATAACGTCTTACATTTGGGATTCGTTCTTTCTTTAGGTTCATTTCCAATGATTACATTCAGAGCATAGAGCAGGCTCGTTATAAACACAGTCTGGTCATTAATTGTGGGAAATCAAAGTAACTGTTGAATACGTCCGTTAACAAACACTCAGCACATCAGCAAATCAACACTCTTGTCATTCCCTGTTCACCTACAATAGAGTATTTGTTTCAGTGAGGTGCCTACCATTACGATTAGTAGTAAGGTTCTGATTTTTCTATAGATGCGGCTTGTAATTGGTTCGTTAACTAACTAAATACAGGTGCATAAACATGGCGGAAGATTGGGAGATTTGCATCATGGATGCACAGCTGACAAGTCTGTAGCAAACATGTGACGCTGTCAGGTCAGGAATAATTAAAATCCCTGAAGAATGTGACTCAAGGACTGTGGTAGCCTAGCGGTTAAGGTACTGGACTCTGGACCAGAAGGTCCAGGGTTCAAATCCCACCTCTGCCA
>JAUZST010002912.1:0-17588 GCA_034779995.1 Parotocinclus haroldoi
ATAATGAGTTAACCCTACTTACATTTGATTGAAATTTGAATTTTGATTTAAATCGGAGTTTGAACGGCCTTATGGAGTCCTGTTGCTACATTTATAAGAAGCTCAAAAATCGTTTTTATCCCCATTCCACTGATTTCAAATGGTACTAACTTTATAGACACCTTGTAATTTTTTTAGGTCTGTGGTCAGTAGAGTAACTACGTATCTATGAAAAGTGAACGCCAGAGACTGAAAAATCCCACAACACGCCAAAATGACAGATTGAGCTGTGTAGCCATGTTTCGAATTTCTGACGTGCCAGGGAGGCGCTGATATTTGACAATATTCGGAGAAGCGATTGGAACATATCTCGTTCTGCTGCCCAGCCCTAACACAAATGGGCTATATCACATGCTCTGGGTGAGATCCCACCCTCTCTCCAGTGGCCCAGGTGCAATTCCCGTGCATTCATCACAGACCTGACGATGAGGCTTCATTTTCATGAGGCTCTACAATAGCTGTCATCCCTGAGTGTTTGAAATTATGGCTTGTGGTGAGCGTGTGTGAGATTGAGTGCAGAGTGGCGCTCTGCTCCCGTAACAATCTCGAAACGCTGCCCAGGTGTCGCCTAAAAGCACCACAGATATGAAGAATCGTATGACGGCGCCGAGGGTTCGACCAAACTAGACGCGCGGGGTGGGGGGGGGGGGGGTCTGGGTTTGGAGGTGGAGGTGGAGGTGGAGGTTGTCGCTGGCCGGGTTCACAGGAGTCTCTGCAGGCACTAATTATATGCCAAGGGCGACTGGGCTCACTTGAAAACAACAAATGGGAAGAAGAAGTAGATAAAAAACGGAAAGCGAGGTGAGGCTGCTCAATGTCAGCGTCACTCCAACATTTTTCACTCGCGATAACGAGCTGAGTTGAGAGAGAGGACGGGTGACGCGTGGGTGGAGAAGGTGTTAGGTGAACCTAACGACAGTGTTAACAGCTGTATCTGAACTGGGACATTCCAAAAGATCTGCCCTTCCTCACAAGGGTGTGCGCATGGTGCAAACCGATAAGGATGCTGGGTCAAAGATGGCTCGCGGCCAGTCGGCACCCTTAAAAGGAGCTCAGATTAGCTACGTGTGGAAGGAATTTGACGTGATTCTTATCCGCATCGCAGGGACTGGGAGCGTAGTTCTTAGGACGACGTGTATAAGGCTGTGTCATGCTAACGAAATGCAAAGGAACCTTTAAGAGTGTAGCAGGTGATCCAGAAGGGGTGAGACTTGTACTCCGGGAGCCGTGCAAACAACAGGTCGCGGTAAAAAATGACAGTGAACGTCCAGGCTGCCTATGAGGGATTGAAGAGTACAACATGATTCTGAGTCGTCTAAGCGTGCAATTGGTGGTACGAAAGCAAACCAAAAAGGGCCTTGGAACAAACGTAGTTCTCGAAAGGCAGCTTGGGTCGGTAGTTCTTCCCAAATTGTTTGGTGAGAAAGCCTGTATATGCACACGGCCTTGGCTTTCTAATCGTATTACTACCAAGCGTGGCCATGCCATAAAGGCTTCTGCCTCCTGCTGAGCCATGATTTAGGAGCAAATACATGCTAAACACAAGCCAGACACAACGAGCTAATGTCTAGCTTTCAACAGACGCTCCGTCATAAGAAGTCATAAGAATGCCACCGGAGACCGTGACGGCTTGGTACATGGCAAGACCATGAGGTACGCTCAATAAACTCCTCATTGCAAACGGCATTCCATAAAACCACGTCTCAGAGGGATGCAGTGGACGTGTATCCACCGGACCAGAAGTATCTGCAGTATTCACATAACAGACGCTTTTACATGCCTATAGCTTCCAAGGACGGAGACATTTCGAGATCGGCTATGAATCAGTTGGCTCTGGAGTCAAAACGCAACATCTGTGTTTTAAGACCTAAATGGTTCCATTATAAAGCGTATTCCTAACGGAAATGAGGATTGAAATAGCCTTCAGATGCTACTTTAGACGTTCCTGATGAAACCCTGATAAACTGCATAAACATAACCGTAACGTAGAAGGAGCCTCGGGGAAAGAAGACCGAACCGAACGAATCTCTTGTAAACTTCAAATTCTCGCTCTGACTCAAGAGATCTCCAGATGCTCCCGAGCTAACTTTTAGATCTAATACTTCCGAAGGCTTATTCTTCCGCCCCATGGTCTAAATCCATTGGTACGTGCTTGGAGCAGCTCTAGCAGGCGTATGCTCTCATCTATCTTAAAATAGCAGTGCTTTTTTTTTTTTAGTTTAGTGTAAGCTAAACTACTCGGTTGAGGAATCTCATATCTCCGGCTTGTACCCACCGCCTTATTCTCTCATTCACCACCCATAGCTGAAGACCACTGGTACACAGAAGGATCTGTTCTAAAACTAAGCCCTTGATTCACCACAGCAGAGTGACCACAAAAGCTTAGCTGTTCCACCGAAAATCAATAGTTAAACTTGCCAAGGCGACTCTGACAGGTAGCATAATGTACCCTTCCATTAAACAGTGACATTGATTAAAAGCAACTGAAAGATATATGGTAATCGGGGCACTACATGACAGAGTGTAAGCCCTGCACAATAACCGAAGCATTGATCTGTAATGCCGAAGCAGCAGTCTGACTCTAAAGGTTTATCTTCCCCGCTAGAGAAGTGGGACGGCATCATCACACATCAGACCAAACAAGGACAATGCACCTTTACATGCACTTAATCTCTTAGTCGGAACAAAAATATAGAGTAAGAAATCCGCGAGAAAAGAGAGCTGGATTTGACTCCAGTGGCCAGATTTCTCATAGGAATGCTTTTGCCTTCCTTCGACTGTGACGTGTTTTTTTTTTTTGTTTTTTCTCATGGGATCTGGCAACCCTGGTATTAAACACACCACAAAATGAATTTTGAATGAGAAGTCAAATAAAACACTTCACCGAGACTATAAAACACAGTATATACTCGTGAAAACAAACAATTTGTCTATTTACTATCCAATTTTGAAGTTTACGTGGCATATGATATGATAATTAGCTGGTTGCAAAGTAGAAATGCGATTACCGAGTCATGTAAAGCTGGAGTTTTCCCATTATCTGATTACTCAAGCGCACGAAAACTCGTTGATGGGATTACTGACAAACTCTGGTTTTCTACAGTCGGACTATTAAGTGCTGAACAAATCAGTCCGAACCCAAGAAGTACAATGTCAACCAATTACAATGTCAACCATTTACAATTGTAACCAATGTAAAACAGTGTAAACACTTAATTATCCACAAATAATCAGATTTCTTTAGTGGTCTGAATATTATTTATTGTTTATTAACACTTACTTAAGTGGCTGAATATAAAGCATACTTTACTTTCTTAGATCAGGTCTAGAAATTAAATTAAGAACTCAATTAATAATTTTAAATAATAATTTTATCTCGGTAATTTTAATAATTTAAATAATTTAATAATTTTAATAATTTTAATGTGCATGCATCCAAACAAAACGGCAAGCGGAATCGAACGAGGTTGCCAGGTCTGCTTATTCTAAGTGACTTGTTTCCACAAACCTTATGCGTGTTTTGCTTGTAGGATCTGGCAATCCTGGAATTAAAACACTTTTGGGGAGACTCTGAAATGCAATCTATGCTCGAGGGAATTAAGTAAAAAAAAAAATCCACTCTTTGTGTGTTTGCATGGTAACCCAGAAAGCTTAGAATGGGGCCTCTCAGAAAGATCAAAGAGGATACATTTCACCATTTGGCTTGTTCTTCGTGTTCGAATGAAAAGACAGAACAAATGGAAGATTCACCAAAGGGCATAGCTAGTTGGGGGAGGGAGCAGCTTCCCCTAAGATCAGCTACCAACTCAGTAGCTTTGACACTGGTTCTGTAAACTCGAGTCATGGATCTTCTTTCTTCCTGATGCTTTTCAGCGTGTCATTTCAAATCCGAATCAAATCCGTCTCCCACTAATACAGGCTGTTGTTTAAATCATTTAATGTACCAGGACACGTGTCCCGTCCATCTTTAATGGAGGTAAACAATGACAACAAACAGAACAGAACAGATCCGAGCCTCGACCGACTCGATTCCTTCCCTCCGGTTCAAGCTCATTACAGCTGAGCCATTAGGCAAGGTCAGGGTATCGCGCCGTTTAAGAGTACAGCACGTCCAAAAAGCAAACACACTCCTCAGCAGACGAAGAACATCCCCCAGGGGCATGAACTCAAATCCAGATGTACAGAAAACAGGTCATGAAGGTCAGGCTTGGCCAAGCACTGCTCTCTAAACACTTGAAAGTGCTTCAAGGTGCACCAGGAGTTCGGCAAACGAAGCGTGCGGGCTGCAGTTCTCCAGTGGGAAACGACATAGCTTATGCATCTGAACTCATTAAAAACCAAACCACAATCAAAGAACTAGCATTCAACCAAGTCCGCCTTCTTTGAAAACTTACATACCCCGAGAGTACAGCTAATGCCTGGTATGTGCACTGGCGTGAAGGGAAATAACTCACAATACCAATAGATGGCTGTAGCCCATATTCTACAGAAATAAAAGAAAACTAAGAAATCCAATTATTGTACTAAATGTACTGAAGTGGTGCAGTGGTAAAAAAAAACGGACTAGTGACTATAAGGTCACAGTATGGGGTTCATTTCTCAGCTGCCACTCAGTGTGTATACAACGTCTGAGTTACATGACTAGTGCCGTGATCTTATTTCTGCTTTGAAACCAGTCAATAATTTTACAAAAAGATGTGACATCAATTCTAAACTTTAATATTAAGTAATCAAATTCATTCCAGTTTTATTCCAGGGCTGCCAGATACCACAAGAAACAATCCCCACAGGTCTATTAATAAGAGCGAAAATAAACCCACATTTTTAAAACAAGCAAATCTGGCAACCGTGACTGTGACCTTTGCTCGCATGCGCAGACTGCGAAAATCTATGAAATCGGGTAACTGGTACATATGCTACGAGAAATCCATTTACTGAGATCAATCAAGATCAGATTTCTAGACCGGAGTATGTTGTATACATGACATAACTGCAGAAATCCGACTATGATCAGATTATTAAGTGCATGTAAGCTCACTGTTGGTCTCTTAACCAAGACACAGAGGCCAAAATCGCTTTATTGTTCCATGTAAGATTGAAGTTACCAGTTGTAAGTTACCACTGATAATACAGTCTGCCAAAACGATTAAATGGAAACGTTCCTAAATACAGGTATGCGTTCGAGGTCTTAAAAAGAATTTGTGAAAGGAAATAAATTTTTTTTTTTTACTCCAGACTTTGTGGCCTTAAAAAGCCAATCAACGCTGTGGATAAACGAGCAGAGGTGGGAGTTTAAGTGCGGTAGACCGTCCTTTGTGTCGTACTACCTTACCGGTCCGGTGCTTTGTTCTCTGTAGATCACATTTACACTAGAGACTGTTGTAAGTCAGTTGATGTGTTAAGAGACATAGGTAGGACATAGGTTAGGTTCTGTAGGTTATTCAAGTTCGTGATTATGACTTTCCGCTGCTTGTTTGTATGTGCCTGTCCTATTGTAAGTAGTACTCCTATGTTAAGGGGTGGCTATTCGAACATAGGCTAAAGTGTTGGGGTTTTTACACTGGTTTCTCTTCTTCTGCACTGATTCGCCCAGTTGAACCACCCAATCTCTCTCACAAAAGCTTCAGAGTTTCAACACTGATAACGGCGGCTCAGTATTTAAAAACCCAGAGAATTTGTCGGAAGCTGGTTCAAACCCGGGTTTTCGCCAAGCAGCCACTGGCCCTCAACCTTCAGCTGCTCAGCTCCATTGTAAGTCCCTCTGGATAAGGGTCTGCTAATGCCGTAAATGGCAGCCACTGATGCTTGAGGTCAGCAGACGGCCCTCAACTTAAGCCCCTTCACATAAGCTCTGCTCTTAAACCACATAATCTGGACCTGCGTCTGGAATGTGGCTCGTCTGCGTTACTCCGGGTGGAATTAGCGAGAACACTTTGTCTTTCTGGCCAATTGTGTTAGTAAGATTTAATTGCGTTAATAGTGGCTGTAATCCCAAAGGAAATTACTAAGCTTTATATTAATTAGGGCCTGCGCAAGTTAACAAAAATGGCAACGGCATTTACACTAAAATGACTAGTTCTCATTTTTAATCTCTGTTATATTAAGCCTTACATTAGATTGAGCCAGACGTTTGGTTATCGTTACAACGTCTGGCATTTTCATCATTTATGTTTGCAAGATTATATCTGAAGCTGACATTGTGAGGGACCGACCACGACAAATAGGCATAGCTAACAGCTAATAGGACTGTGGGCTTGTGGTTCTGCTACACGTGGCCAAAAAAAAGCAAATAATATAACACCGGAATTATCATGGAGCATTTTTGATAAAAAAGACAACATCATGCAGATGGCAACATGTCACTTTTGATATCCGAGTAGTCATAGGCTTTCGTGCCCAGGAGTCTAAGTGAGGATTACTGGCACTGATATCTGGAGGATATTCCTCTCTCCCCTGGTAAGCAAAGTAATACAACTCGGTTGTGGACGTCTGTTAGCTCAGAATGGGGCAGTTAGCGCCCTCCAAAATGTTACGCTGCAATATGTCGCATGGGAAGAAGTCGGGAAGCAGCTACGGTCTATACTTTCACATGTTCATAGCTGTCATGTAACAGGGAGTATAGGTCAGATTTGTTAGGCTAGTTGGTTATCTGGTTTTTCAGCGTACTCTGATTTCTCAGGTCAGACTAAGGCCTAAAAATCGGACTACGAAAACTGATAGAGAGCGATCTCAGTAATTTGATCTCCGTAATCTGATTTCTCCGCATGTACACCCTTTGTCTGACTTCAATCACTTTTCTCAGACCAGCTAACAGAATTAAACACGGTTGCCAGGTCCTCCTATTCCAAGCGGCTTCGCTTCAGGCTTTCCAGGGCCTGGCAACCCTGGAATTAAACCCAGCATGTGTGTGACACGGCGAATCGAACAACTTTTGAAAACCTCAGACCCAAGATATACACCTTGAAAGCATCGTTTAATTATCGTTATCTAGCTATCGTTTCTTTTAATGTCGCCACCCCTGGATGAGCTCGAAAATCCTTGTCCTGAACCTCCAGTCTCATCCAACTTTATTAGAGAAGACTGTGTTTATAGGATTGCTGCTGTGTTGGCAAAAAAAAGGGGGTTTCATACGGTAATTGGTAATTGGAGGGTACGTACAAAGCAAGAGGACAAAAGAGATCAGCTTATCGCGGGACTGAACGAAAAGGAGGAGAATCCAGTTCCGAGCGAGCGCTTCACGCATGAGATCACATTGACTTCGCTTGTTTCTACGAGATTGTGAAGCCAGTCGACTGTGTCTCCCCACTTACAGATTTAACCCTGGCTCCGAAGGTCTCACACTCTCCATGTCCACAGTCTGTCTTCCTCTCTCTCGTCCTCTCTCCCTCTCGCTGAGCGTGTCTCTCGCTAAAAGCGTGCGATAACTGGGAAGTGGGCTAGACTGCACATTCTGGCCTTTCAGTCATGCCAAGAAACGCTTCATTAGCAATAAAAATGCAAGCGGTGGAGAAGAGCGACGGAGAGGAGGAGGAGGAGGAGGAGGAGGGTAAAAAGGAGTGCAGGATAGATGGCTTTGAGGCGGTGGGGGCTGGGTGGCGCCCTGAAAGTGTACGCCGTTCAATTAGGCTTAGGGGAATATTCATTAACCCAGTTTTAGCGGAGGAGAGTCCGACGAGCATAATGGCTAGGCAGAATGACGGTGCCACGGATAAAAACGGGCGCCGCTTTAAAAGGTAGGGCATTACAAAGCATCGGCAGCACATTAGAGGAAAGCTCTTTTAGGATCTATTCAAAATAACCGCGAGGGGACCTGGGGCGAGGAGCAGCAACGCAAAGCCCGTTTCCGTCGCACTCGCTTCTTATCGACTATATAAAGAACGAGATTAGCTTATCTGAAACATTCGAGTGTGCCTTAAAGCAGCAAGTAACAGCAGTTATCTTTCTGCACAGGCATAGCCCGTGGAGAAATAGCCTTTCCTCTCGTGCGAATGCAAAGTACGGCCTGACCCACCCCAGCCCTGGACCCCTCAGCCCCCTCAGTCCACATGATGGGCAATTAAATGACGTTTAACCAGATGGGATCATCGGTCGTTCCGGTGTGAACGGGCACCCGTGTGTTAACGTCGCGAGTGACAGGATGGCTGAGCAACATGCCTCGTCAAGCACGTGCGAGATATTTCTTAATCAGCCCAGGCCCGGGTTAGGAAGCAACAAGCCACTGTAGCACGACTCAGTCCAAAGTTATTTCAATCATTATTTACGGTCTCCTGCCTGCAATTAGGCAAAGTAATGAATATGGCCGAGCCTCCTTCCACACGCTAGCCTGGCATGCTATTAATCCTGACTCAGCCAGCCCAAACCCCCTTCGCAAGAGGAAAAAATAAATAACGGCAGCCAAACCAGTCCAAGCCCAAAAAGGTAGCAGGGTGAGGGAAACATTTAGCTCTTTGTTTTCCTCGCCGTGACTACTACGAGTCGACCTATTGTTGCGGTTTGAAAATTGTGCTGAGTTCGGTGCGAGGACTCTCGACGGGAGACCTGTCCTTTGGAAATCTGTGCCCTACGGGGCGCTGCCATTAGAGAACGGCGTTTCATTAGCACTGCATCTGGCCATTTGCTTCCCAGTCGGGCTGACGGTGCGTCGCTCCGAAACCGAACGTGCAGGAAGAAGGCAGAGGCTAAAGGCGCCAAAAATGCTCCTAGATGCTTCCGTAGAGGTAGTGGTCAAGTGTCAATTTAGAGTAATCAATTAACCTAAGGCGAATGTCTTTGATCTGTGGGAAGAATCCAGAGTACCCGGAGTAAACCTGGGGAGGACATACATACTCCACACAGAAACGACCCAGGCCGCCCCACCCTGGGATCAAACCTGTTTGCTTACATAGCCTGACAAGGTCATTATCTTTATAATCACGATCCCAAAATGTCCCAGTGAGCACATGCACTCTGTTTATTTCCCCTTCGGATTTATGAACCCTAGCGGGGGTAATCATACGTTATGCTCCCATACACATTAAGTGCTCATTAAGGTTTTCACTTGGTTATCCAATGTATAAAAAAATAAACAATAAATCGTGTTCTTTACGACTTTAAGCCTATCTGTTTCTTTTAATTGGGCTGGGGGCTCTAGTTTTCAGGAAAACGTTTCTGTTGTGCAATGTTTACACTTTAGGAAAAAATCGTAATACATCCATTTGTGAACTCAGCATTGTGAAATGAGTCATATCGTGAACAGAGTATCATAGTATAGTTTATGGTACACCCAAAACGCCCCATATCTAAACACAAAGTCTTATTGAACACACGCGGCATCAGCTTGAGCAAACTGAATGCTGAGCAACGGTTGGCTGGAAACCGTACGCAGAACTGCTGTTTTGATAAAAAATACAAAAAGCTTTGAACGGTAGGTTAAATATACTGTAAACAACACGATCACCTGAAAGCAGCAAAGTGGACACTTCTGTTTCAAAATTTTTTTTTTCTTCCCGTACAGTCCTGCCTCAACCTCTAAGGCTTTGGATTAGCCAAGCTGCAACCACTGTGCCCTTTGAAATGTCAACTTCTCAATTCAACTATAGATAAGGCAGGCTAAATACTGTAAACGAAAATGCAAATAGAATCTGGGGGGATGTGGACTGACCGGTGGAGAATGGTAAGCGCCAGCATGCTTGGACCTCGGTTCCTGGCTGATCTTTCAAAGACAGGAGAAAGCAAATTGCCTGCATTGAATGAGACTGAATGGTGGGGGAGTGGCGTAGGTTGAAAGGGTAAAGAAAGCAAGCAGAGACCTCTGACCTGTGGCATTCTCCTTCCCTGCTCTTTCCATCAGCCACCCCTCCCCCGGATCTCACCGGGACTACCTCACGCTCCGCAATAGCATGCGATTTCTCTGATGAACGTGTGAAATTCAGCGGCACCTCCCAAGGCCACGCCGTTCTGACACCGGCTCTAATCAAAAGCAGGCCCGTGGAAGGAGCTAACACCATGGTGAGGGATCTCAGAGGCAATAATTACTACCAGTGATTCATTTGGTGGCGGCGCATCGAGAGACCATCAAACCATTTACAGGGCAGCTGTGTATGAGTTTCTTTCACATGTTCATTTGAGACTGTCAGAAAGTCATTTGGTGTACATCGCTCCGAGCTTGTGTAAATTCTGAAAGGAGGACCATTTAGGGGGAACTGGGGGATCTGAAGATGGAATCCAATTTTCAGCAGCTGTTAGATTAGATTGTACACTTATTTCCCACTTCTTTCTCGCCACCTGCCTCGGTATGCAAATCAGAAACGTCCATTTTACTGACAGGTAGGTTCATAAAAACATGCCTGTTCAACCTATACACTCACTGTGCTATGGCTTTAGGGGCCTTGTTCAAGGGCCCAAAAGTCCCTGCTTGGCAGATCTTTTAAAAAGCCTAACATTACACAAAGCATTGAACACTAAACCAGAGGTACAGGTAATGGACTATTGAGCAAAAGGTTAAGGAGTCAAAACCACACTCTGCCAATGTGCCCACTGTTGGGCCCTTAGGAAGGGCCCTTAAACATCAGTTGCTTGGATTGTACAGTGCAACACTGGATGGGTTGTATTTTGCACTGGATACCCCTTTAGTCACAAATATTGGTCTATAGTCTAGAAGCTTAACCACTGGACTCCTTTTACTTGTTTATTTATTTGTGATTACAAATTTTTTTGTTAGAATAAGCAATAACACAAACAGCAATGTGTAATTAAAAAATGTTTTCTCCTTAGAATAGTCACTTACACTACATCATTCTGTCTGGAGAAGCTAAAGAGAAGTTTGAATTGAACATTAGCCTTGTACCCTGTTTATCTTCCTGCAAATGACAATAGTTCTTTCAAATCACTTAGTTCCAATACTTATTTTTGTTATTTTCTTATTTATCCCTAACCTAACCTCAAGCATACAACACATTTCAGGGGTTGTATTTTTGAGTTTATAGAGCAACTATGCTAAAATTCTAACTATGTCATTTTTTCATCAACAATCTTTCCCATTTTGGTTTATTATCTGTAACATGGAAACATTACAAAAATAAAAGGACGGGTTACAGAACTCTCTGGGAGGTCAGTCAGTCTTTCTGGGTAATTCAATGCAGGCTAGTTTAATTAAACGAGTTGCCAGATCCTCTTATTCTATGAATCTTTGCTTCTCTTGGGCTTGTTTTCATAGACCAGACGGCTTATTTTCTTGCGGGATCTGTCAACCCTGTAATTCAACACAGAACACACGAAACCAAACGCTTTTGTGGGAAACTCGGAAATGCTTTTGGGGAAAAGCCGAAGCGCTTTTGGGGAAGCTCAGAAACGCTTTTGTAAAAACTCTGAGACGCTTTTGGGGAAACTGAAATGCTTCTGGGTAAACTCAGAAACGCTTTTGGGAATACTCAGAACCGCTTTTGGGGAAACTCATTGATCCAAACTACTGATAAAATCAGATTTTCCGCGGTTATCAGACGCATGTAAACACACTCGCTGACTCCGCCCTAGACGTCATTGATGTCGGTGTGGACCAAACCGAACGGATGTCACGATTTGCAGAGGTGAACAGTTTGAACGGTTCCGGATTAGGCTCTGCCGTGCCGCCGTTGGAAAGGGGCCAAAACTAAACAGTGCCAGAGCGGTAAATGGGTTAGCCACGCTTGCTAATCATGAAGCTCTCGAGAGTTCGGGAAAGAAAAGACACGTCTCGAAGACAAACTTTGCCAGGTACTTCTCCCAACTTTCGTGTTGATATCAGCGAGGAACGAAGCGGCTTGACCATGCAAAGCAGCACCCAAAGTTTTAGATCCCGTCCTTCCTTAACTACCTACAAATGCTTACCCTTACTGCTTTGCACGGCATCTCGAATTTGCAGACTGAACCTGTTTTCCCCCGTCCTCCATTGTTTTTACTGTTTGGCAGCAGAGCACAGAAACTGCACAAAGTGGAAACTCGGCGCGATTTTTCAGAACCCCTTTTGTGCAAGTGGCTGATTAGAAGCAGAGCCGAAGCCCTCCAGATCAGACCTTTTATTGGTGTACAAGCCCAAAAACATGGCTTTTAAGCCCCCATAACAGTGCGGCTAATTGCTTAAATATGTCTGAAGCTTGTTTTCACCCGCCACAGTCCAGAGCCACACATGAAGCATGGAACTACATAGGCAAACACACATACACACTCAAAAACGTCCACACACTCCCAAGCAAAGCCCAACACCTAGCAAACGCATGTTCACGCATTTTTTTTTTTGTTTGTTTTACCCTTAACTAGCTTCAGTCACACAACACGCAAGCAAACCACACATATTTAACACAAATAACTCCTCATTTTTCTCTCAGCACAAGGTTTTTCTTACCTGTGAGGATCGGCAGCTCCTCCAGTGAGGTTTCGGGAATCTGCTCGTCGTATACATCTTGGGCAAAACCGGGCCTGCACAGCATGGGGCCTCTGGCCTCCGTAGCAGTCTGTGACAAGGCAAGAGAGTGACTCATCAGTCCACGATTAACATTCCCCAACCTGTAGCCCTTCACCCCTCCGCACACACGTGCACAATGGCAGCACCTGTTTTATAGCGGGACAGTGAATGCAATTAGGGTAATGAGGCCGATGGGGTTAAGTGTTCTGTTGCAGAGCGTGGCAGGAAATGAGAACAGCAGTTGTTTTGTTTTTCACCCAGGGCCTGTGATCTATCGACGACATTGGATCAGCCTACGGCCCATTTACATGGGATGGGTGCGTGTCCTGGCACCGAAACGTCAAGACGGCTTCCACAAAGTGGGTGGCTAAATTAGAAAATATGGGCAGGGGTGGACGAATGCAGCATAAGCCTGGTGTAATGACCATGTATAAGCAGATTATGATTTAGTTTCTTAATTAAGGTAGGAATTACATAAGAACTTCAGGAAGAATGTACAAAAAAATTGAAAGTTCTTGCCTGCCACCCTTCCTAAAAAGACCATTCCTGATCAACCTGGCATCTCAGATGAAGCTGCCAGATGCTGCTATTGCTCAAGTGTAAAGAAATGACAAATATATAGTTGCCACTGTAGCCTAGAAGCTGTTTCTTCTCCGTTCATTCAGTTTTAATACACTGCATACTGTGGAAGTCTAGAAGGTCAAGGTGAGCCAGAAGCTCCAGGGTTCAAATCCCACCTCCGCCAAGCTGCCAGCCCGAATTGCTCTGAATGAAACGGCTGTAAAAGCTAAGACTGTATCCGTTGTAACCCTGGATGAGGCCAATTTTCCATATTTTCCGATTGTTTACTAATAAGGATTCTGAGAAATATTGATATATGGAAATTACACCGTACTATTGCTAAAACAACTAATCTAACGGTGACCTTAGATTTTGCACGGGGCTATTTTTATAGGATACAGCACAATAAATAGTATTATTAGGGCTATTGTTTGCATACGTTGGTTTTCTAGACTAATTCCCACCACACAACAACCAAACGAATTCCCCTGCCTACCGAAATCCACACAGACACCTAGTAAAACCATTTACAACAAACTTCAAGAAACTTTATCACAGTTTAAGTAAAGTAAATAAGTAAAGAACACCACCATGTTCTAGGTGTCCGTTACAACATCCATTAATATTACAATAATATAAAAGAACAGTTTTTTGGATTCTCTGCATTTTTGTGATGACAGGAATTGTAGTTTGGTAAGCGGTAAACAAGTACCAACTATTTACTGAAGACGCTATTTCTAGAAATTGTCGACCATTTGTTGAGTCTCAGCATCACTGATCTTTCTTATTTTCTCACGTGCCCTTTTTCAAAATCTTTATTTTTGCTGTTTTCTGCATCTGAATTCTGCATTATTTCTGTAAAAACAGTTCAATATAACCGTAGTTTTGTACTGTTTGGCCAAACATGGGTCATAGCAGGACAGATCTGAATTGGATGGACCAGCCCACTGGGGACAATCGTTGATTTATTTGTGTGTCTGTCACTGTAAACGTGAACTGGGCTAGTGAACGCAGCAGCAGGTGGCCCTTGGCATCCAGGTCTTCTGTTTTACTTCCCTTTTTCTACTTAACTACTTTTGTTTCTCATTGCCTCTCTACGGAGACATTTAATTTGAGTTACGATCAGTTCCGATCTAAAATCTAAACATAGCCCATGCTGCTTAAGCAACGCTCCAGGTGTGAGCCGATTATTGCCTGCTATATGCTCGATTAAGTCGGAACACCATATTTTATAACATCTATTATAACATATATTTATTATTCAGTGCTATTTCTATTTTTTTTAAGATGGGTCAAATCTTATCTCACTGTAAAGCTGTGTGCAGTTCACTGATCTTTTTGCTGCTCTCTCTTTCTCAAACACACACATTTCTGGAATGAGAACCTGCCTTTTATGTGACAGCATGACATTTCCCGTTGTTGAACAGGTATTCCAGAAGAAAGCAGGGACCTGGAAATGTGCGGCTAAAATGTCCCTCCTGCTTAAAAGGAGCCTGTCAAACGCTGCTCAGCATTCAGTCTGCTCATGCTGATGCAGCCAAGGTTTATTCAATCTGGCAAAGTATCGGGACCTTATTGGATCACGGACCTACAGGTGAAAGGATGTTATATAAGTATATCGAGGTGCATCCACTTTTACATGATAGCTATAGATAATACTTGTTCCTGATTGGCTGGCGGGTTTGCATTATGACGCCCTCTTATGTCTGGTAGACATTATTAGTTGAAATAGGAAAAAAAATGCTCGAGCTCAAGCTCCTTCTCCAAACAACACGCCGCACACACTCAGTTGCAAAAGATTCTAAAGATATTCATGAGGTCAGTCGCATTTGCCCTGTGATGGCCCACCATCCGCATCCCCAACCCCCACCCCCACCGCAACGCTAAACTGGTTTAAGCAAGTATGGGAAGTGTTGTCTAAATGTAACCATGACGACAAAGATAAATGCTTAGGTTAAGCTTCTATTTGCACATCACTATTGCTGTTTAGCTATACAAAAACCGAATGGACTTCATTATCTGTTTAAACTTCAAATTCCTGTTTCCTCTGAGTTCTGCGTGACTGCACTGTTCCTTACACTAACCTGCTTTTATTCTTTCGTTTTTAGCATGTTAGATATCACATCTTTGTAGGAATCTGGTAGTTATATTTACGTACGAATCAAATCAATCAAAGCACCCGTTTTCCCCTCGCTCATCCAGGTCAGGGTCGCAGAGGAGAGTCCAGAAATTCACTGGGTGCAGGCAGAGGTGCAAGCTGACCTGAGTATAAGTCCGATACAGGGTTGTGTAAACACAGCATACAACCTCTGCATTGCAATCCCCTTTCAGGATTCGAACCGAGGCGCTCGGAAATCTTTTATTATTAGCGCAGGTGCATCACGCGTATTGCAAAAAATGGACTAACTGATTCAACTCAGAACACAACCCAACAGGGTGGACCTGGAAACAGTTCCTACGAACACACCAAGGCATGTTTTTGGGTGCTCGGTAAACAAGTGTGAACCCGTACCGACACAGAGAGAGAACGTACCAAACTCTGACTGGAGCTGAGACTCGATCTTACCATCCGCTGCACCAATCTATGCCACTGATTCAAACCTAAAGCAGCTCTAAATACGTCCCATACAATAAAACCATATCCAATCCTCGCAACCTGTTGTTGCGTAGCCCAGTATAACCCCGCCGCCCCCTCTGCTGCACCCACAGACCTCCCCCCCCCCCAGCGTTTAAATCCCGGCCCTTTTGTCCAGGACCCTTAAAGAATGCGAGCTCCATTCATGCCACTTTGAATCAGTGGAATTTGGGCGAAAACAAGAGGTGTGGGGGGGACAATGGCTGGTTATCACCGATTTCCCGGCACATGTTACACAACAAACCACACTGGCCCTAAACCTGACTTAGCACGTTCTTTGTTAGTACTCACACCCTGACCAGCTAGGAACAGAGATGCTGCACGTAGCAATAGGTGACTAACCTAACAGCGCATGATCACATGCTTAATATTAACAATCCACATGGAAAACCGTGAAGTCCTAAATGTACTGGCTGTAAATATAAAGATCACAAATTCATCTTTAATTAACCATTTCAATTAAGCAAGTGCTTCTGGGATAAAGGATCGATTCTATCCTATCACAGAACTCACAAAAATGACTTCATGCTCAGAATGAATCCTGAAACACATCAAGGTACTGGTTTGGAGGTCCTTCCACTTACGTGTATTGCTATTTAAGTTCATTTCATCACCTGAATCAACCAAAAAAAAAAAAAAAAACACCGTTTAGCCCAAATCATCAAAGATGGGAAAGTGAAGTCCTGGATTTGTACACACAAATATAGAATCGAGCGCTTAAACTCGACACAAATGTGGCCGTAAACAACTTTACTCCACTTTTAGTGACTGACACAATCGCACGAGGATGACATGGCCCCAACACAAGAGCGTGAGTAATAGTTTTCTGGAAGTAACACAACTGTTTCGGAGCCTACGTCTACTTTCACTATGTTGCACCGCTTCTGCGTTTGTTTTCCAAAGCGAGGTTGAAAAAAAGGTACCCAAAAGCGTAAAGTTATAGCGTATAAAGCTAAGAATGAATGATAAACAGTACAGCATCTTGTTTGTTACGGAGCATCTGGATAAAGAACATAAACATAGCGCGCGCGCATCGAAACAAACAGCAGTTGCACTCTATACCTGTAGGCTTGTGATGAGAAATAGCAGAAGCGAGCTCCAGCCCACGTTAAGCTCCATTCAGACACTTTGTCCTGCCTTTAAACTTCCCTGTAATCCCGGGCTGGAGAAAAAAAAAACAAATCCGCGCGGGTCGGTAGAAAATTGTCCCGGTTTGTGTAGAAGCGGCAGCGGCGTGAAGCTCCGTCAGTCAGTGTATCCGCTCTGAGCGAGCTCACTGGTACTGAAGCTGAGACACACGCAAGAACACGAACAACACACACACACACACACACGCACACACACACACGCGCGCGCGCACGTAGATACACACACGCGCACACACGCGCTTGTTTAAACAAGATCCCGCCCTTGTACGCCCCCTACTGACCCAAATGTAGTTTTCAGCACCACATCAGACGCGTGCAGGACCGAGCACGGGGGAGAACAAACCAAATCGCACACAAGAGAACCGTGGAGCTGTGAGTCATCAGAGTTTAATAATAATACATTGTTGTGAGTTTTATACATACATCTGCATAGTCTTTTAAGTAATAGATCTATCACTAACACGCAATAAGTCTAATGATTATCATTTCAAGTAAAGATAATAATAATAATAATAATAATAATAATAATAATAATAATAATTTATTTATTTAGTGTGGCGTGGGGTTTGCATGTTCTCCCCATGTCTGTGTGGGTTTACATCCGGTACTGCTGTATCACTCCAAAAATATGTGTTAGGTCTCTAAAAGTGTCCCAGTATGAATGTGTGTATGTGTGTGTTGCAATGGACTGGCACCTTGTCCAGACTGAGATTATTATTATTATTATTATTATTATTATTATTATTATTATTATTATTATTATTATTGTTATTATTATTATTATTAT
>JAUZST010002913.1:0-17587 GCA_034779995.1 Parotocinclus haroldoi
TGTGTGTGTGTGTGTGTGTGTGTGTGTGTGTGTGTGTGTGTGTGTGTGTGTGTGTGTGTGTGTGTATGTTTGTATGTATATATATATATATATATATATATATATATATATACACACACATACACGAATATATATTCTTTGTTTGTAACCCAGATGTACTATATTGTCTTAAGTGACATTTGGTTGTCTACACAGGCAAATCCTCCTGGTGTTTTGGCACTGCTGGATGAAGAGTGTTGGTTTCCACGGGCAACCGATCGCTCATTTGTGGACAAGCTGTCAGCTGAGCAAGGCTCGCATCCCAAGTTTTACCGGTCTCGGCAGCTCCGGGAAGAGGCCGATTTCTCCATCATACACTATGCTGGCAAGGTCTGCTCTTTTTCCTTCTTTTATCATGTTATTCTTTTTCTTTACATTTACATTTCTGGCATTTAGCAGATGCCCTTATCGAGAGCAACTTACAATTCATACAGGAATTAAGGGTTAAGGGCCTTGCTCAAGGACCCAACTGTGGTAGCTAGGCAGAGGTAGGATTTGAACCCTGAACCTTCTGGTCCATACAGTGGCTAAAGAGTTTTCTATATAAAGAATAAATATGTCCTAAAACATACGAAAAGTAGTCCTAAAAGTAGATCATGAAAACCAGATGAGATAAATATTATACTATATCTATACTATAAATACTATATCTGTGAGTGCCGAAATGCATGTAAACCCTTAGGATTGGTCTTTGCTACTTGCTAATGTTGATGTTCATGGTGTCCAACATCAGGAGAACATTGTACAGCAAAGGTGTGTATGACAGGGTTTCAAGGAAAAAGCTCCTAGTTTTGCAGTTCATTTCTTGAACAATCCAAAAGGCTATTGGAAACATTTTGTTGATGGATGAGAAGAATTGAGCTTTTTACTTTAAATGGGAAGCTTTATGTCAGAAAAAAGAACAACATAAGAATCATATTCCATCTGTTAAACGTGGTGGTGGAAGAATCATGGTTTTCCAGCATGGTATTCCAGCTGGAACAATGATTTCTGAATTAGCCCAGGATATGCTAAAGGAAAATGTCACGATATCAGTCCTTGACCTGAATCTCAAGAAAAAAATGCAGCAAGACAGCCAGAATTTTTTCTACCAGAATATGGTTAAAGAAGAATAAGCTTAATATTTTGGATTGGCTTGACCATAGAATATTGTAGAAACATTCACGTGAGGAAATGCATACACTGCTCACAAATGGGGCTTATTGTATCATGGGAGATTCCATTTTGAAATATCCCCCTAATTTTTATGAACAGCATACTTGTCAGATATGGACGATGTGGTATTTTGGATCATCGTCCTAAGAAAATTATGAAAGTATAATATTTTAGTCTCATAATCGGGTTCTCTCTACCTACTTATTTATTTCAGATATTTAATTAGGGGATAGTTGAGGGGAATTATCCCCTAATTTTTGTGAGCAGTATATGTAAAGTAAAGTCTGATGATGCTTTGGATCGTGTTTATGCATAAATCTGGAAAATCCTAAAGGGTTCACAAACTTTCAAGGGCCACTGTATTACACTAATAGGGAATGTTGAATCATTATTTCTCAATAAGTAAATGTAATTTTGTTTCCTCTGTTTAAGTGGCTTCTGTTTATCCGCCTTTAGGTGTTGTGTGAAAATCTGATGCTATTTTAGGTCAGATTTTTGCAGAAATCTAGAAAATTTGACAGGGTTCACAAACATTTGAGAGCCACTGTATTATATTTACATTGATTTGGGTTTTTTTTTTTAATTTTTTGTCTCTTCCTGTCCACACTTCTTGTCATTTGTTTGGCTGCTTTATCAGGTGGACTACAAGGCAGATGACTGGTTGGTGAAGAACATGGACCCTCTGAATGATAATGTAGCGTCTCTGCTACACCAGTCGTCCGACCACTTCATATCAGAGCTGTGGAGAGAGGGTGAGATGGAATGAAATGAAGCGCAATTTTGATTAGTCCCTACATCACGTGAGCTATTCTCACTTGTAGAACTAAGGGGCGAATATTTTGAATGATTTAGCACTGCAGTGTACTAACATCTCTCGCTTTCTCTTGTTTTTCCCCTCTTCCTCTTTTTCTCTGTTCACCCTGATTAAACCTTTCATTATTTCCCTTGACCCACTCATCTGTTCTCTTTCTCTTCTGCCTCTGGTGTGTCTTTTGTTCCTCAGATATTCAGACACTTCCTCGTGTCTACTTTTTTGACTCCTATGCTACCCTGCAGACAAATGGCACTGACAGCAGTAGGTTTAACCTTCTAGTTCGTTCCACAGTACTACCATCAATTCTTGGCTCATGTCGAACCTCTGTTGATCTATACATCTCTTTAAATACATGTTCAGGTGCAGACGTGCGCCGTTTAGCGACCACTTTATTCTGTGAACAGGTTGATGACTGGACATTACCGTAGTCATATAGTCTTTGTGTGCTACTGTTATGTATTACAAACATGGCTGAATAAATGGTTATTTTCACAAGAAAATCATCATGGGCATCATGGTGGCTCGGTGGGTAGCACCGCTGCCTCACAGCAAGAAGGTCCCGGGTTCAATCCCTGGATGGAGCAGTCTTGGTCCTGTCTTTGTGGAGTCTGCATGTCCTCCCCGTGTCTGCGTGGGTTTACTCCGGGTACTCCGGTTTCCTCCCACAGTCCAAAGACATGCATGTTAGGGTAATTGGTGTCTCTAAAGTGGCCCTTAGTGTGTTACTGTGCGTGACACCCAAGAAGGATGGGTCTTTTTTGAGTCTTGGTTCTCCCATGGTTTCTTCCTTACAACTTTTAGGGAGACAATACTTCACCAACAGAGCTATATATAAATAAATATGGCTTGACTTGACGTGGAACGCAACCATCCACACAGCATCCAAAGCCTAAACTTTTACACACATTACTACTACCTCCAGGAAATGCGCAATGCCATGCTTCTTCAGTTACAAGCACATATTAGCAATCACACACACTAAAATATATAGAACTAAAATATAAAATAAAATATAAAATAAAATATAAACCCACATGATGGAAAAGTTTTTAAAAAATGTAATTTACCTCGCTGGCTGCACACAGCCAAGAGGGAATACGTTTGCTTGATGAAATAGTAATTTCCTGAACATACAAAGCTATTTTACTTTTAAAACACTGCAGTCTTCCAAAGTATGACAAAATATTTTTGGCGGTAAAAATACACGTGCTTTTTAATTTGACCGGGCGTTTACATTTAGCAGCAACATCTAGTGTTAAAAGATAGATACTGCATTATTTCCTACTTTAACTTATTGTAATCGTTAAGTCCTGTCATTAGAGCGAATGTAAATTAATTGGATGGTTGTTAAACGGCGCTTGCCTGTGCACTATATGGCCAAAAGTTTGTGGACACCCAAAAATTACATCCAAAAAACATGGAGTTTTGACAGTTTCATTCTTATGAGAAGGTTCCCATTATGATTTTGGACTGTGAGGTTGGGCACTAATGTTGGACAAGCCCTGGAAAAACTGGTCAATTCTCCCAACAAATTTGAGAAATTGGGGGCAGGGTGGTTTGCTGATTAATTGACTTTTTGGGGAGAGAAATCTATTAAAGTGTAATATACTGCTCACAAATATTAGGGGATGCTTCAGAATGAAAAATCCCCTAATTTTTGTGAGCAGTATATTTTGAGTCAGTGATGTTCGGTACAAATCTTTCTATTATCACTGCTGCTTGGAGATTCCTTAGCTGTATACACTTCCATAATTTTGGCCATAACGTTTTTAATTGTCTTGTTTTCATTGTGTGTTTGTGTGTGTGTACAAGTCTTTTACAGTAACCTTTGTAGTGTATAGTGTAGTGTTTGATTTGATCAGCAAAGTGCGTCACTTCTTAAGTAGATTTGTATTTGTTTTGACATTAGGGCTGTAACTGCATCACAAAGCAAAAATGGGGCATGTGTGCACTGTCGAATTGGATTGTGCGTTCTCGATTATTTTGACGTTTATCTCATGCATTTTTTGAACACCAGAGGGTACAGTCATACATCATGCCCATTGACACGCATCAACGCATTTTGAGTAAGACTCCTAATTTCATTTCAATTGCAGATGACTAGACATTGTTTTTGTTTAGATTTTTGTATAAAATAAGAAAACTACACGTTCTTTTGAATAGTTATTCTATTTATGGTTTTCACTTAGTTATTTAAGTATAATGAAACTACAGTTGAGCCATTTGTATAAAATTTGTAAAACCTTGTATCTAGTCATTTATTTTAATTGTAGGGGACAGATTTTTTTTTTTTTTTTTTTTTCAATTTAAAGAAAATGATGTTGTTTTCAAATATTGATACCTCTGTCCTAAATGGGTGCTTTCTGGGGAATGAAATGGGGATCAGACAGGCATTATGTCTTTATCAGCTCTACTTTTGCTCTCGGCTATTTAAGGTATTGGCAAATATGATAAATGGAAAGTAGCACTTTTCTCTGTGCACGCTGGCTGGCTGTTGAAATCTTCAGTCTGCCACTGAGAAAAAGCAGTCAAAGGACACAAGTTGCACTGAGGCACTCGCTGACCTATGGCCCTCCACTCCCAGCTAAGGTTGGCACATGGAAGGGAAACTTGGGGATAAGAAATGGAAATGAGTTACAATTTTCTGTATGATTTTTTTTTTTTTTTTTCCCGAAAAGTGTAAACAACACAAAACCATGCAAGTTTTCTTGAATATAAAAAAAGGCAACCTTAGTCCCCTGCAATTAAATGAAACCACTATAAAAAGAGGTTTTCCAAAGAGTAGCAATTGAAAATAATGTGTGCTTATATATGTATACAATTATTTTATGAATAAAAATTGTAATGCCTATTAGAATTTGAGACATGATTGTGCCCTCTGGTGTAAAATGCATCTCCATGATATTTTTTGCATCGTTACATCCCTAGATTGTAAACATTTTATCATTACTTGAATTTTCTTAGCCTGATCAAATATCCAGCTGATGTTTGTGTTGCTTAGTGGACAGGATTGTAGGTTTGGACCAAGTGGGTTCAGACACCAGTGGACCGGTTACTTTTGGAGCAGCTGGGCTGAAGACGAAGAAGGGCATGTTCAGGACGGTTGGACAGCTGTACAAAGAGTCGCTGACAAAACTGATGGCCACGCTGAGGAACACCAACCCCAACTTTCTGCGGTGCATCATCCCCAACCACGAGAAACGGGTACGAGGCTTATTACTGATTAATAATCTTAATGATTGCAATTTATTATTTTTCCACTAATTCTGTATTTATATCATTTGTACTGTGAGTATTTATTTCAATTATATGATTATTTATCTTGTATATAAGTTTTACTCCCTTTTTATATAGGTTTATGCTTGCACTTAATAGACACTTTATTAGGCACACCTTGCTAGTACAAGATTCGATCCCTCTTGCCTTCAGAACTGCCTTACATTTTCATGGCATAGATACAACTTGGTGCTAGAGGCCTGAGTGCTCTTCTGCTGCTGTAGCAAATCAGCTTCAAGTTTGGATGCAGTCACGGTTGCTTTTCTGAACTGCTCTGGCTTTCTATTAGCTCGAACCGGTCCGGCCATTCTCCTCTACCCTCAGGCATCTTTAGCAGTTTGCTCTGACCATATCAACAAGCATAAATGCATGGGGTTCCTGCCATGTGATCAGCTGATTACGTATTTGTGTTAATGTGTAGTTGAACAGACATGCCTAATAAAGTCTGGTAAAGGTGTGTGTAAACTTGTGTGACTACAAAAGTTTGTGGTAATTGCCCATATAACAAGGATGCAGTGAGTTGAAATTTGAGAGTTGTTCTTTCGCAGGCAGGGAAGCTGACACCTCATCTAGTCCTGGATCAGCTGAGGTGTAATGGTGTGCTGGAAGGAATTCGAATCTGCAGACAGGGATTTCCTAACCGTATCCCCTTCCAGGAGTTCAGACAACGGTGTGTTTGTGTGTGTTTGGGGGCGGGGGGGTGCCCGTGGTTGGTGGAGCACATGGAGGAGTGTGTCTGTGTGTGATTGTTGTCGGAGGGGCCTGGGTGGGTGCGTGTGATTCTGGGGGAGGTTGGGGGTGTGTGGGGGGGGTGCATGTGAAGGAGTATGTGAGTCTGGGGAGGTGGTTGAGGGGGTGTGTTGTGTGGGGGGTGTGGTTGTGCATGTCAGAGGGAAGTGGGTGGGGGGGTAGAGGGGGTCGTGAAGGGGGCTGCATGTGTGAGTCTGGGGGGTGGGTGGGGGGGGGGGAGGTGGGTAGGTATGTGTGGGTGGGTGTGGTTGTGTGTATGTTTGTTTTGGGGGTGGTGTCCGTGGGTGGTGTGGGTGTATGTGTTTGGGGGGGGGTGCCCGTGGTGGGTTTGCACATGAAGTTGTGTCTGTGTGTAATTGTTGTTGGAGGGGTCTGGGGGGGGTGGAGGTTGGGGGTGTGTGGGGGGTGTGCGCGTGAAGAAGTATGTGAGTCTGGGGAGGCGGTTGAGGGTGTGTGGGAGAGGTGGGTGTGGGGGGTGTAGTTGTGTGTGATGAGAGGATGTGTGCGTGGGGGGTGCATGTGTGTGGTTGGGGGTGCGGGAGAGGTGGGTGGGTATGTGTAGCTGGGTGTGGTTGTGTGTGGGGATTGTGTGTGTGGAGGTGGTGTGGGTGGGTGTGTGTGTGTGGGGGGGGGGGGTTGGTTTATTGCTTTCTGCTGTACTTCAATTATTTTCAGTGATTTCATTTTTTTTGTCCTTGCTGTCTCTCAGGTATGAGATTCTAACTCCAAATGCCATACCTCGCACCTTCATGGACGGCAAGCAAGCCTCTGAACTCATGGTAAGTACCAGTACTACTGTATATAATGCAGGCCATTTATTATTATTATTTATTAGCTTTTAATTCCCTGTGTAAGTATTTGACTGATTTGGCTTGAGTGTGATTATTTAATTGTTTAGGGTCAGTGGATTAGCAGGAGTTTCTCATTGCAGTTTCAGACTTTTGTTTCAATATTTACATTGCAAATATTACCTACTGAATAAAACAGAAGTTTGGCTCATGCATTACTAAATACGTCTTGCTTTACCTTAAAACCTATAGTCCTTATAGTTAAGGCTTTCATTTACATGTCATCATTTAGCAGACTCCCTTATCCAGAGCGTCTTACCACTGATACAACCTTACAATCCAAAAGCAGTTACAGATTAAAGGCCCCAATTATGGTATCTTGGCAGAGATGAAATTAGGTGGTTAACAGTTGTTTGTATCGTGGGTTTGTATCCGGGAAGCATTTTAAATAATAGTTTTCAGAAGGATTGAGGTCCAGGGTTTTTTGTCCATGTTGTTGTCAAGGGAATTACAGGTGCTACCCGATTTACGATGAGGAAAAAGATAAAGATGAATAGATGGATGTGGGTTTGATATACAGTGGAACGTCAGCATTGAAACTCAATTGGTTCCGGAAGGCCATTCGAATTCATTTTATAACTGTCCTGAGGCTGCACTTGGATGTTTTTCCTGAAGTTTGAAGTCTGAATTGTTGTTTGAATTTGGGAACAAAAGAGTTTTGAACGAAATGTCTTAATTGGTGGGATAAATGAGTTTGCCCAACTTTAAACAGCTCATGTAATTTTTTGAATCGTGTATTGAAAGTGAAAATCGGAAGCAAAATGTTTAATCGATTGCCATGGGAGCTCTTCACATTGTGCTGTTTGCTGTACTGTACATGCATAGCGAAAATAAGTCATGGAGAAACAACTGTAACGTTCAGAATAAAAAAATTCAATAAGATGTGTAAAATTGCATCGCCCCGCTAAAGGGAAAGAGGCTAAAGCTAACGATAACACAGAGTTGGGTACAAACCTGCAGCTTTGCTATCCCTGCTGTCTGATAGCTGATAGTCCTGCTATCTTTTTTCCAGCAGCAAAGTTTCCATGAAAAGAACAGTTGAACAAAGAATTTCTGTTTACTGTCATTTATAATTCTGGAGCGTACAGAGAATTGGGATCAGCCAAAATTGGAGATGGTCATTTGTCTGACCACTGGAACTGGACCAAGGAAATTGCAAACATTTTTGTCTGATGGTGACAGAGATAACTTGTGATGATTGCAAAGCAGCTGTGCAAAAAGTATTCTTTTATGCATTTAGATCAGTGCTCTGGAGCTGGATGGCAACCTGTTTCGAGTGGGTCAGAGTAAAGTGTTTTTCCGTGCTGGAGTGCTAGCACATCTGGAGGAAGAGAGAGACCTGAAGATCACTGACACCATTATCCGCTTCCAAAGCGCCGCACGTGGATACCTTGCCAGAAGGTAGGTGTGCGTGCATGCGTGGGCGGGCGGGGCATGTGGATGCGGATGCAGATTCGGGTGTGGTGGGTACAGATTCGGGTGTGGTAGGTACAGATTCGGGTGTGGTAGGTACAGATGCGGTTGGGGATGCAGGTGTGGATGCAGATGTGGGTGTGGTGGATGCGGCTGCACATTTGGGTGTGGTGGATGGAGATGTGGGTGTGGCAGGAGCAGATGCGGTTGGGGATGCAGATGTGGGCTGTGGTGGATGCGGATGCAGATTGGGCTGTGGTGGATGCGGATGCACATTCGTGTGTGGAGGATGCGGATGCACATTCGGGTGTGGTAGATGCAGATTCAGGTGTGGTAGGTGCAGATGCGGTTGGGGATGGGGATGCAGATGTGGGTGTGGTGGGTGCAGATGCAGTTGGGTCTGGTGGATGCAGATGTGTGGGGATGTGGATGCAGATTCGGGTCTGGTGGGTGCGGGTGTGGATGCAGATGCAGATGTGGGTGTGGTGGGTGCAGATTCGGGTCTGGTGGGTGCGGTTGGGGATGCAGATGTGGGTGTGGTAGGTGCAGATGCGGTTGGGGATGCAGATGTGGGTGTGGTGGGTGCAGATGCGGGTGTGGTAGGTGCAGATGCGGTTGGGGTTGCAGATGTGTGGGGATGTGGGTGCAGATGCGGGTGTGGTGGGTGCAGATGTGTGGGGATGTGGATGCAGATGTGGGTGTGGTAGGTGCAGATGCGGTTGTGGGTGCAGGTGCAGGTGCAGGTGTGGGTGTGAATGTGGATGCAGATTTGGGTGTGGGTATGGGTGTGGGCCAGACCCCATTTGAACATTACTGAAAGATTTGTGTTGCACCATTACAGTCTTTAACCTGGGACCTGTTGTACGAAACCGGAAAAGACGGGTTCGAGTTTAACAGAATCCTACAAAGCCACATACAACTAATGCCTTATGAAATGTTTTACTGAAGTTATTAAGAAGTTTTGAACATTTACATAAAGACTAACAGTAGAGTATGTGCAAATCTAGGCGCGCATGCATGCGCATTTAATGCTTTGTTTGAAAATTAGGGCCTTCCTGAAGAAGCAGCAGCAGTTAAGCGCACTGCGGGTCATGCAGAGAAACTGCGCTGCTTACCTAAAGCTACGCAACTGGCAGTGGTGGAGACTTTTTACTAAGGTAGGAAACAGCAGCTGGGAATTGAAACCTGGTTCGGATTCCGAATCGGTTCCTACATTTCAAGAACCGGTTACCTGTTAAAATAAGTGGAATTTCAGTTTCACTAAATGGTTATTTCTAATGTATGTTATGCTCCTAATAGACAGCTGTGATTAGTGCTAAAATGTGTCTGTATTATGTAGGCACTTTGACACGTGCCTCTAGAGCACGAGTGGAAGGTGGACGCTCAGCGCCAGCATGATATTGAGCTTCAGCATTGTACCGGGAGAGTCTAAAATGCTTTTATAAACTTTTTAACAGAAACGTCTTTTAATTACTACTGATGATGGATCATCTCTACTGCCGAAATGACATAATACAAAAGAACCGTAATAATTTTACCTTGAGCTTATTCTTCCCATTTAAAGCTATTATGAGGGAAAACACTTAAAGGCAAGTAATTCTTTTTACCTTTGGACCTTTGCGCATGGACATCATTTCTGCAGGAGAGATTTGACCTAGAGTGTTTAACTTCTAATAATTTTGAAGTCAATTAAAAGAAGCAAGCCTAATGAAAAATGCTACTTTTTTAAAGATGGAATCTAAATAGTAGATATTATTTTTACTCAAACATTTTTGGAATCCATTTTGAAATCCGTTAGCAGAATCAGGGTTGGAAATGTTCAGCAATACCCAGTACTATAAAGCATTTAGTTTAAAATGGCCACAGTCGACAATCCAGATGCCTCATTAATAAAGATTATGCCCAACAGTTTAAAATTTGTACGGATTAACATTTCCTCAATGATCATAAATTCCTGATCATAAATCATTGTTTCCAAATCTCTTTATTATGATACAAATGGAAAATAAAGGAAATACGCCCAAAGTTTAACCCACCTTTTTCAGAACAAATTGGCTTCTGCAGACAAGTCTTTAAGATCTTGTCAGAAAAGTGGTTTCTTTGCTGCTACCCTTCCTAAAAGACCATTCCTAATCAGGCTTCTTCAGATTTTAAAAGGCTCCCCTTGCCATCCCAGTGAAGCTGTTTCTTTGCTGCTGGTGTTGCTCAAATGTAAAGCTGATCTTTTGATGAACTGCACATAAAGTTCTTGTATTTTATAATGCGACTGAGAAATAATATAGTGCTCACAAGTTAGGGGCTATTCATTATGAAATATTTGATTTTGAAGTATATTTATGGTCATTATACCATTTCCAAACAAAAGAGACTTTTACATACAAGAGTCAATCATAGACATTCCCCTAATAAAGTTGTCCAATTGAAATAGGGTTCATTGGTGTCTTTAAAAATCTTCCAGACTCACAACATACTCGGTCCTGCTGAAGTATTATGTCTTAAAAGGCAGCACAGGGGACAGGGTGGGAATCCTAGACAGGGTGCCAGGCCAGCACAGGCCACGTGCATGTGTACACACACACACACACACACACACAAAAACACACACGTTATTGTTAGAGTAACTTGAGATATTTTCATATAATTAAGACTGAATAAATCCTAATTTGTCTGTTCCATTGGATTCAGAAAAGTTTATAAACCTGATCCGTTTACTCTGCATAATCACACTCATTAAGCAGGCCTGTTGTTTTGAATTAGGTACTCAGTTAAGTCCTTTAACATTTGATCTCTATATTTAGGTGAAACCACTACTGCAAGTGACCCGTCAGGATGAGGAAATCCAGGCACGAGAGGCGCAGCTTCAGAAAGCTAAAGACAACCTGACCAAAGTGGAGCATGACTATGTTGAACTGGAGAGAAAACACCAACAGGTACAATCCGTACCTGACCTCATCGGTCCTTTCTCTTTCTCTGAAAAATAAATAAATAACATTTAAACAAAGTAAAAAGTACAATTCTAACATTGTCAAAAACATTTACCAAAGGAAACGGTTTAAAATAATAAAAAGCAGAGTGCAGGTAAAAGCAGTTGCACTGATGGCCACCATGGTGTGAAATTCCTGACTTTGTTCATGGGTGATCCTTTACTTGGGAAACTCTTACACGCCCAGGTTATAATAATAATAATTTTTTTATTTTTGTTTTTATTTTTGTGATATTTTTATGCTCAGCAATACTTTGAAGGCTTGAACAGTGGCTTACTGGGTAGCAGTGTCCCCTCGAAGCAAAAAGGTCCTGGGTTTGATCCCGGCGTGGAGCAACTTGTCCTTTCTGTATCGAATTTGCATGTTTTCCCCATGCCTGAGTGGATTTACTGATATCTGCTTTTGCAAATGACCTCTTGGTATTATCTTGACACAATTAAAGCAAAAGTATTATTCATTTTATCCCAGCAAAAGCTTGGATGATTTAAAAAAAAAGAAGAAGAATAACAAGAATCACTTATAAATTGCACGAGTATCATGTGCTGACTCGGGCTTTCCCACTCTTCTCCTCCAACATTACATTTGTCAGCTACTGGAAGAGAAGGCTGTCCTTACAGACCAGCTTCAGGCAGAGGCTGAATTATTTGCAGAGGCAGAGGAGATAAGAGCGCGCTTAGCCAGCCGTAAGCAGGAACTGGAGGACGTGCTGGGGGAGCTCGAGGGCCGGCTGGAGGAAGAGGAGGAGAGGGGAGTACAGTTAACTAATGAGAAAAAGCGAATGCAGCAGCATATTCAGGTGATCATACTGTGTTCTGTTCGTGGTGGAGTTTCTGCATTAGTGGTGTATCCCTTATCATCCCTCTGATTCTCTGTCTGAATTTTTCTTTCACACAGGATTTAGAAGAGCAGTTGGAGGAGGAGGAGGGGGCGAGACAGCGCCTCTTGCTGGAGAAGGTTACCCTAGAAAACAAACTGAAGAGTCTTGAGACTGAGGCCATTACTGCAGGAGAGCATCGAGACAGACTGAGCAAGGTACTGAGAATTAGGAAGAAATGCTAAGTTTTGCCCAGTTTTTACCTTTGTCTCCAAGTCCACACATGGGATCAGTTCTGGACTCAGATCCATTCAGACAGGCCCTGAAAGTGAAATTTTACCACATGAAAAGTTTTAAAACTGAGGTCAATTAGTAATGGAGTCACTAATTCGTTGTCAGGGTGTAACAATTTAACAATACCATGATTCACATTACAATAAGGTTCTGTTTATTATGCCATCTAAGGCTGTTACGTTTATTGAACACCAGAGGGCACAATTATGTCAAGCTCTCACACATATTTAAAACTCCTTCTAGTTGCAGTAGACAAGTCTTTTTGTTTATACTAGAAAAGTACACAATATTCGAATTATTAATAAAAAAATCAATTTGAACTCTGTTATATAATAGCATATGATGGGCGGCTCGGTGGGTCGACCCATCACTTTATAGCAAGGAAACATGGAAGTGTTTAAAACATTTCTGGCATGCCAACATGATCATTAGCAACTGCAGATGGGCAGCAATGTACGTTTTGGAGAGCAGTGTTCTCCCGATGGAGGACTCGTTAATATTAGCCAGTGTTAGAGGGCTTTAGCCGCTTAGAAGTTATTCAGGGTTCCTGGACTGTGTTGTAACATTTTCTAGTTTGACAAAAATCCACAGTTGAGTTCTCCAGAAATCTTTGTTCAGGCCATGCTACAGTTCCACAAAAATGTCGTGAACTTCAGACTTTGATGGATCCCTGGCATCAGATGGATGCCTGTATTTTAGATACAACAGGGTTTCCCATCCCACTGAATGAAAAGACCTGACTAATTTCACTTTGAAATGAACGGCAAGTACTGGAGGTTCATATTTTTTGCCATTCGCGTATATAATATTGGATAATTTTCCTCAGCAAATAAATGTCCAAGTGATTACATGTTCACGTTCAAATCATTTCTTTAACCTGGTTCACTTTCTATATTTTTTTACGACTTGCATGGAAATCGTATGATTTTTTTAGTTCATATTTAGGCAGAAATTTGGAAGGTTTTCTTTCAATAACTGCTTTCTTTCTTTCATCCTGGCCGTCTCCCTTTCTTGCACGCCGCAGGAGAAAAGGCAGTTGGAGGAAAGGCTAAATGAAGTCACTGACCAACTGACTGAGGAAGAGGAGAAAGTGAAGAGTCTCAATAAGCTGAAAAACAAACAGGAAGCTGTTATTGCTGACCTAGAAGGTAACATGTTGTCCGTGTATATGCATGTAACGGTCTGATATCAATGAAAGTCAAATTTTACCACATCAAAAGTTTTAAGACTGAGGTCAATTAGTAATGGAGTCAATTGCAACCCATTATTATCAGTGTGTAACAATTCAACAATGCTATGATGTTCTGTTCATTATGCCATCTTAGGCAGCTACATTTATTGAACACCAGGGGGCACAATTACGGTCTGCTCACGAGTCTATGTTTTCAAGAATACATATTTGTACATTTGATAAGATATCCCTTTTCTCTGAAGTGTATACAATGCAAAATCCTTTTCTTCTATACGTTTTTAAACAAAATGTGAGACAAATGTGTTTCTTTAACACCTTTTATATTGTCTCAAAGCAGCGTTACATTTGTCTAGGATCAAAGCCTAATTGAGCAGGTTTGGCAACGATGGCAAATAAACGAACCCCACAGATCAGGTACTGTTTGAGTGGTGGATCATTCTCAGCACCGCAGCGACACTGATGTGGTGATGGTGGTGTTTTAGTGCGTGTTGTATTGGTAAGAGTGGAGCAGATACATCAGTCTTGCGGGGGTATTTAAAACACATCATTGTGATTGCTGGAGTGAAAATAGTCCAGCCACCAGCATCCTGTGAGCACTGACGAAGGACTAGAGGATGACAAACACAAACTGTGCTACAAGAGAGTCTCTTACATTGCATCTGCAAGGTGGAACAACAAGGGGAATGTCTCTAATAAAATGGACAGTAGGTGAACGGTGTTTAAAAACTCTTGTCCAGTCATACCAGCTCAACAGACACTAAGACACCAACATCAGTGTCACTGCAGTGCACAGAATGATCCACTACCCAAATGCCTGATCTGCGCTGGTCCGGTGGGGGTCCTGACCATTAGAGAACAGAGTAAAGAGGACTAACATAGTACGAAAAGACACAGGTGGACTACAGTCTGTAATTGTAGAACTAGAAAGTTCTTCTATGTGATAAACTGGGCTGATCTAGTATACAGTGAGTTTAGAAACAAATAGCAGTCATTAGAAGTTGCATCGATGGCACATGCACACGCGTGAATTGTATATGTATTTGTATATGTATCATTTTCTCCTTAAGAGCGTCTGAAGCGGGAGGAGCAGTTGCGTCTGGAGCAGGAGAAATGGAAGCGGCGCATGGAAGGTGAAGCGGCCGAGGCCCAGGAGCAGCTCTCCGAACTGGGCCTGCTTGCTACAGAGCTCAGAGGCAGCCTGGCTAACAGGGAGAAAGAGATAACGACCCTACAAACACGGTACAGAGACACAAAAACAGAGTTTACATGGTTCATTCTTAAAATAATGGCTTCTTAACAACATTGGTCTTCTGTCATTGGTAGTCTGGAAGAGGAGAGTGCTCGGCGAACTGAGGCGCAGCGAGCCCTGAGAGAGGCCACGTCCCAGGTATCAGAGCTAAAGGAAGAGGTGGAGAGTGAACGAGCGATGAGAGAGAGGGCTGAGAAGCAGAGACGGGATCTGGGTGAAGAATTAGAAGCCCTCAGGACAGAACTAGAGGATACACTGGACACCACAGCTGCCCAACAAGAGCTCAGGTGAGTGAGTGAGTGTGTGGTCTCATTTTGAGGTATCCCCTAATGTGTGGGTGTGGGTGTGGGTGGGTGGGTGTGGGTGGGTGGGTGTGTGTATGTATGTATGTATATATTGTGTGTATATACCCCTTGTGTATAACCTTGTATGTGTGTCGCTGAATTGACCATTGACGCTAATTGCAATGTTAAATAAACTAAATACAGGTTCAGAATTTGGCTTCATGGTTTGGGGCAACTGAAAAGCCAGTCTAGTATTGTTGCTGACCATGTCCATCCCTTTATGACCAAAGTGCAGGATAACGGACCATTTCACCAATCTCAAATTATCTCAAACTGGTTTCTTGACCATGATAATGAGTTCACTGTACTCAAATGACCTCCACAGTCACCAGATACCAATCTGCATGATGCTGCCGTGTCTACATGGACCAAAATCGAGTAAATGCAGCTCTGAATGAAAAAGCGGTTCCAACCTTTCTCAAGCAAGGTGTCCCTAATAAAGTGATGGGTGTGCGTGGATCTGAATAATGACGATAATGCCATATATCTAAAGGTCTCGGCGTGAGGCTGAGTTAGGGGAGCTGCAGCGACTGGTCGAGGAGGAAACCCGGAGGCATGAAGCCCAGCTCTCAGAAATGCGAGTCCGCCACAGCGCTAGCATCGACTCCCTACAGGATCAGCTGGACAATGCCAAGAGAGTGAGTCTGTGCTCTGACTTCTGCGGGCATCCGCGTTACTTAAGCTAGCCCACATGCTTTAATGCACAGTTGTGATGTAACTGGTCTGCATGCCTCGTCAGTCTCGTCAGTCGCTGGAGAAGGCGAAGGCCATGCTGGAGGAGGAGCGTGGAAACCTCATGGCTGAGCTAAAGACCCTGCAGGGTGGCAAGATGGAAAGTGAGAGAGCGAGAAAGAGAGCAGAGGGGCAGCTGCAGGAGCTCACCGCCCGTTTAAGCCAGGCTGAGAGGGAGAGGGAGGAGAGGGAGGACAGACTGCACAAACTCCAGGTAAAGATGGAGAAACGCATTACTGGTAATAGGGGAACTGGAACAGGATGAGTCTTAGGTTGTAACGTTTTTTCAATATCAGATATTTAGTTTTTCTCATGGATGATTTCTTTACTGCTCCTAAAAATTCACCTTGATCACCTTGACCGACCAGTCTGTCAGTACCTCCTGCAGCCTGAAAGTCTCCTGGAGGATTCAGTTCCTGTTTTCCTTTTGGTTAGCTGTTATTAGTAATCGTTTTAGGACCTTATTTGTACTAAGAATAGAGTACTGTACATGTAAAACTAAAGAAAATCATGATAAACACTCGGTGAGCGCTTCTGTGACTATGAATCACTTCTTCACTATGCACTCAACCTAGTTCAGTCTGTTGTACCTCTAATGTACTTAAAATCGTGCTGTGAATCCTGTTAAAATTGGCATTTGAGGCATTCTTGAAATTCTGTAGATGACCATCTGTTATTCTGTCCTCTGAATGCACCTTTACTGTAGCTGGAGATCGATTCTCTATCCAGTTCTTTATCTTCATCCGAGTCTAAATCACTTCGTCTGAGCAAAGAGGTCAGCAGTCTGGAGAATCAACTGCATGACGCTCAGGTACATGCCTAGCTGGATTTCTGAATCCACATCACATGATTTCATCTATAAAACTTCTGTTGCACCTGATGTCGAATAAGTGTGTGTTTTTTTTACGTTTTCTGTGGACGTGCGTGTGCACTCTACAGGAACTGCTGCAGGACGAGACACGGCAGAAACTGGCGTTGGGCTCTCGTGTGCGAGCTCTGGAAGAGGAGAAAGCATCTGTGACTGAGAGACTGGAAGAGGAGGAGGGGAAAACGCGAGAGCTCGCGCGTCAAATTCAAAACCTCACCCAGCAGGTGCATATTTTCACAGTTTATGACCGTTACGTACAGTATATCATTCATATGCAACAAATATCCCAGCAACCACACTAATAAGTAGGGATGCACTGATCTGACTTTACTAATTTCACAGTGGTAACGTAGCGATATTGGGTATTTTATGTTTTGGAAATGAAAACTATGCAAATCACCATGCAGAGACTGAGGGCATCGGTATTGGCTTAAACATTGTTTTACTAACTTTGTCAAACAAAATATGACAACATCATTTGGGCATTTTATGTCTTACCTAAATTAAACAGACCTGCCTTATTTAATAATTGAAGAATTCATGAATTACAGTTCTGTGCAAAAGTCTGAGGCCACCATCATCATTTCTTCATTCATTATCTTCAACTCAATCCACAATGGGTAATGGGCCAGCCGGTGCCTACCCAGCAACTCGGGGCACAAGGGCAGGAAGGACCCTAGACGGGGCGTCAATCCATCGTAGGGCACACATACACACAGTCACACACTAAGGACCACTTTTATAGACACCAATTAACCTAACACGCATGTCTTTGGACTGTGGGAGGAAACCGGAGTACCCGGAGTAAACCCACG
>JAUZST010002914.1:0-17587 GCA_034779995.1 Parotocinclus haroldoi
TACATGGCCTGTGGTCCCTATAGTTTTTCCTATGGAGGACCAGCTGCTAAGTCCCTGTTGAATAAACCCAAACATAAAAAAGTTGAATTTTACTCATTTATTGAGCAATTATTTCCTTAAAACATTAGGCATTAATTTGCCTAACGAAAAAACTGCCCACAGCAAGAGAACTGTTGTCAACTAACAAATGTGCATTAAAGGCATTACCTTCACAATTGACATACTGTACCTGTAAACACATAGAGTTTTGTATAAAGAAAAAAGGATATATGAAGCTTTATAGATAAGTTGTTACTTCTGACTTTGCGTTGCAAAAATTTCAACATCAGTTTCTGAGCTTGGCTGCATTTGAAATCGCATACTTCCATACTATACAGT
Source organism: Parotocinclus haroldoi (assembly GCA_034779995.1). Classification (NCBI taxonomy): domain Eukaryota; kingdom Metazoa; phylum Chordata; class Actinopteri; order Siluriformes; family Loricariidae; genus Parotocinclus; species Parotocinclus haroldoi. The sequence goes on from JAUZST010002914.1 coordinate 379, forward strand.
ACGCAAAAGCAGTAGGCGAGAGCATGTATTGTGTCCGAATACAAAATATGCAATTTCAGACGCAGCCCTTGCGTTTACTCCCTCCATTGCTGCTGTTCTATGAATTCCGGTGGGAAGCTGTGGCCGGAAGCACCGTTGGCTTCTGGGCAGTGTAGTTCTTTAGAATTGCGTTACTGTAGGTTTCTTAAAAGAAAAAACTACAAAATGGCGGTGTCTATTCTATGGTTGTCTTTTGTCTTATTTATTGGTTCCCGCTCCCGTCTGCTACCGTTAACTTTTTTATCCTGTACCGTCCCAATCACAGAAGTAATAGTTAAGTTGAGTCCCATCACGTGACCCCGTGGGATTCCTGAAAAAATGTCAGCCTCTATTACAGATAGGATAGAGAGTGTTATTGCACTGCTAGAAAGGATTTATGTGCTATTTTATTGTATTAAGTATATGTACCTCCTTTGTTACCTCTTGCATAAAAGAATTAAATGAAAATAAAGTACCACAACAAAAATGTAAATAAAAGTAAAAATGTATCCATCTTCAGTGACCACTTTATTCAGGTCTGGATCTCACTGGATCCACAGTCTTTTATAGGAACTTGTGGTTTTACGTGTTTGGGAGTTCATGCAGATGGGTGTGAGCATGCCATATTTAACACAGAAACAGTAAGCAGAAGTTAAGGTTGACCCTGGTCCATGGAGCTATGCAACATCAACACTACTTGCTGAACATTTGGTCCTGAAAGGGCTAAGAGAGAAACACTTTTGCAGAATTTTTGTTCCTGCAACGCTTCACTTTAACTTTAAAGTCTGTAGGTTGTTTAAATGTATGGGACAAATATGTGCCTCGGTCCTCAAAGGGTTAAGCAGCCAGTGACAGTAAGGTCATTTATTTTTCAAAAATATTAGTACTGTTAAAGACACTAATGTTGCATTACCGTTTTAACATACAGGCGTATTAAGGTCAGTATTACTTTACGCAGCGTTTGTGGTAACATTTTTCATTTACCTGACGTTGAGTTATGTTCTATGTTTACATATGCCAAAATATCTTTAGAAGGAAATGTTATTTAACAGGGATGCCCAAAATTTTTTTTTCAAAATATAGGAATCATTTTTGATCCAGCTCTTAAGTTTGACAAACAAATAAATTCTGTTGTCAAATCAAGCTTTTTTTTTCAATTGAGACGCATTTCTAAGCTTAAATAGATTTTATCACGTAAAGAGCTTGAGATCGTTATTCATGCTTTTATCACATCACAAACCAAAAAGAGTAACTAAAAGGAGCAACCACTAAAACCAAACCACTAACACCAAAGACCTATATATAAGCAATGGCCGCTTTCTTTTTAAGGCATACAATAAACATAAATAACTGACTTTTACATATTGCATGTAGAGGATACAAGTACACATTGTTTAACACACGGCTAAAAACTTGACCTCATACCAGACAACAATGTGTCTTGGCCATACTTAACTCAATTTGGTGCTACAGCCAATCGACTCTTGAATACACCCTAATTCAGGCAGTAAGTAATTCAAGCAGAGTAAACTGTGTACAGAAAACTTGAGATACAAGAATGGTTAAGTTTATATTCATTTCCTATACTGTCAAAAAATGTTTTATTACATGCGCAAGGACATTTGCAAAGGAATGATTTGGGGGTGGGTGCCACAGTGGCAGAAGTGGGCTGCATCACAACTCCGCAGACCCCTGGCTCGATTCTGACCCGGTCTCTGCTCATGCACTAAATGACTTCATGTAAATGCATTTGAACTGTAGTTGGTTTGGTCACTTAAGAAAAAAATGACGTTAAAGTGGTCCACTAGTAACAGTAACAAATCAACTGACCATGGATGGAAAGATGAATTAAAAGGGTTCTGTGGAAGCTGTGAAAAGCAGAAGTTCTGAAAAGTACTTCAGCAGCTTTAGCTATTGCTCATAGTGCTGTAAGATCACCATTCATCTAGAAAGCGTGTTGCACAACCATTGCGAGATTACTAATCGCATGCACGATTGTCATTTATACTGTTAAACAGTTATACTATACCTATTTCGTTTTTTTCTATTACTAGATAACAAACATTCATGCATAATGCATCATGTTCTCCCAGTGCAGGAGTTCGTAATGTGTAACGGTTCTGCTAGCCGATCAGTAACGGTTTTGAACTTCCCCCTTCAGTTCCTGTTACGAAGCTGCTTTAAGTTAAAATGTTTGGCTAAATAACAAACTTCCTGACTACGCCTATTAACGTATGACGACATGCTTCAGAATGCAGTAAGAAACATTAAACATAAATGGGCATTTGCTTATTTCTGTATTGAAGCACCCAAGATGGCTGGGGTCAATACGACATGATAACGTATCAGAAAAGTACTTGCCTGCTTTCAGTCTTGAACTTTCTCGGTGCTGCCCATCGTGTGTGGATGAGAAAAAGCAAGTATCCAAAAACAGCAAAGTAGTATCTTGCCTGTTTTCATGTGACTCGAGGTGGAGAAGCTTACTGGTCATTTCCTGGAACATAGCCTACTCGTGAAGGCATTTTTCCCGCTCTATAAAAAGCTCGTGGGTTGGGTTGGAGCAGCAGAATTTACTCGCAGGCACAGACGTCCTCTCACACCGTGCTCGCTTCTCATTCGCACAAAAATAACACAAAGTGCAGCTACTGTTAGAAACGGGAAGCACGCAATTACAGCAGGGCATTATATGACCAAAAGTATACAGACGCTACTGAGTCATCCTTGTTATTATAGCTGCACTCAGTTCAAACTGGTTCATAAAATCAAGCATACAGGCATGTTGTTGTGGTGGCACAGCGGCCTAATACTGACCCTGTTCGACGAGACCTGGCGGGGACTTTTTTCGGAACTGAGCGTCGCATTGGAATACTTGGGTTGTAGGAGGTCAAACTTGGAGATTGTTAATTAACTTTGCAGCAGCGACTCCATGCCGGCCCGCTCTTGTGATGGGCCCATCCAGTGTACATGCTTGTCTGCACCCTGTGAATTCTACAGATTTCAGCAGGCGGGCTACGCAACCCAACCCAAAACAGGATAATATGAGTTCAAATTCGGTGGAAATAAAGAATGGAACCTCCAATGCCAAATAGTGGCTGTTGCACTGTAGACCTCAGTAATCCTCAGTATGACACTTTTATATGTCATATGTAAAGTCAGCTGGTCAGTTTTCTGTCTTGCCCAAAGTCCATAAAGAAATCATTTGCCAACATTGATGGAGAACTACGCTGAGTCCTGACCTTAACTCTACCAGACACCTTTAAGTTGAATTAGAGTGCCAACAGTGAGCCAGGGTTTATTGATCAACCTCAGTGCCTGTTGATTTTCCAAAATCTTATTATCTAAAAAAAAAAGTGAAGGCTGTTGTACCTTAAAAGGTGGAAAATTGCCACAGTAATGACCATATTCTTGTATGTGGGTTTCGGTTGTCCACCATGTTTTGGCTATATAGTGCATGTGCTGCAGCCTGCAGGAAGAAGTGTGAATTCTAGGATTGTTAATATGATTCTTTTTTAAAGATTCTTTGATTACTAATCCCAAAAAGTTATTACACTTGAAACCTTTGCCTATCTGGAAATACTCACATGGCTTAACACTGTTTATGGTCGTATTTATACTTCGGGGATCTCTTAAGTTAATCTACAGGGATGTGCAGAGGGTGATGAAAAGACTTCACCTGTCAGAACCTTGTTTTCTCTGGTAAATTAAGTCTTTTTAAAGGTACTTTGATAGGTTATTTTAATTCGGCATTAAATAAGTAACTTCATGAATATGCCATTATACTTTTACTCAGTAACCTTTTATAATAGGCTTAGGTATGTGTGTTTACTGAGTAAGTAAAGTTGTGAAGTAAGTAAAACACAATATTTTTAATAAGATTGTGATAACCATACCTTACAATGGATTGCAACACTGTCTAAAAAAATGGGTAAATTGGTAAAAAAAAACATTTATTGTAAAGATAATGCTTTGATCCCAGTTCACATAGGTTCACATATACAGTATCTCACAAAAGTGAGTACACCCCTCACATAAAAAAATATTTTTTATTATATATTTTCATGGGATGACACTGAAGATATGGTACTTTGATGTAATGTAGTCAGTCTACAGCTTGTATAACAGTGCAAATTTGCTGTGCCCTCAGAATAACTCAGCACACAACCATGAACGTCTAACCCACTGGCAACAAAAGTGAATACACCCCCTACGTGACAAGTGTCATATCTTCAGTGTTGTCCCATGAAAAGATAATAATAAAATAGTTACAGAAATGTAACTCACACGTTTGTGAGATTCTGTACGTTTGCCACTTATAAGATATTTAATACTGGATAATTTCCCTTCATAAATAAATGACCAATTATAATATGTGTGTCCCTTTTGTTTAATTGTGTTCCCTTTATCTAGTTTAAGACCCTTGTGTTAGAAGATGTGATAAATCAGAAATAGGATTTAAAAAATTGCACACTTTCAGGCATCACTGCAACTTCAGTAATTTGAACCATCGATCTCTAATACAACCAGAACGTTACAATATAAGCAATGTTGTTTAAAAACTTTATATATCATTATCCACCTGTTTACTCACAGCACTTGAATAATTTCCATAGCTTGCTTATGTGCACCTCCATGTGAGTAAAACTAGCTAACACTAAAAGACAGAGTAAAAAAAAGAAAGGCTATTTTTTATTTTGTTCATCTGTATCTCCTTTTTACCACATGATGACGCTATTTGTCGCTTTACATTCATCGGACGGGTCATTATTTAAATGGCAGCGTTACTATTAAAGGACGCCCACACGAAGGAAAATAAAATATTTTACACAAAAACTTGGACAATTTTTCATATCTATGCATTTCAGAAATACACGTTTACGTTTTTTATTGTAAATACTGCGTATTTTTCTTTAGGAAATAGGCAGCACGTTTGCAGTGCATGTATGCACAAGACAGTGTATTTTGATGTGTGATTAACTGTTAACTATGAAGTTTTTCATAAATAAGAAAGAAGAAAAATAATTAAAAAAAATACTGTACATTATTACACATTACAGCATTGTGTAGCAACATGTACAATTAAATATTGTTTTGGTTTAATGCGTGATATCATTGAATTCATACAGTTATATAATGACCTACCAGTCATCATTATTCATCATCAGTTCGTTCATCCATTCATTTATCCATCTATTTCTTTATTTTCATAGCCGCTTAAAATGTAAAAAATTCAATACTACAATTAGCACTTCACACATCATAACAAATGAAAGGTTCACGGACTGGTTGTGTTTCTGAGAACCAGTTGCAGTCTACAACCCCATATCAGAAAAAAGCTATGACAATATAGATAATGCATCTTAAAATGACAGACAGTGTTTCACATTTGGACTTGTTTATGATTGCAGATAGTAAACACAAAGTATTTCATGCAACAATTTGTTCATAAACACCCATTCCTGCATTTCAGGCCTGCAAAACTGCACGTTCTAAAATTGTAAGGCATTTTAGCACAGAGTATACCAAACTATGTAGTATTTCAATTGTTATTTGGTCCCATTCTCCCTGCAAACACGTCTAAAGACAGACTACAGTACGGAGTGGTCATATTATTAATGATTAATGATGTATTTTAGAGAGAGAAATATGTAAATACCTTCCCTTCCACGTCTCCTGTTTGAAATCACATCATTATTACAGTATTTTAATTAATTCATTAAAGCTATAAATTGCCCCAAGCCCACCTTTTTCCTTGTTTTGCAGGCCTGGAATGAAGTTGACCAGGCAAAACATACGGTAATATTGTCTGCCAAGAAATAAATGTCAAAGTAAATATAAGAAACACTGTCTTTTTATATGCATTTTCCATACTGTTTAACATACTTTTTCTGATTTGGAGTTGCAGAACATAGTTTTGATAGAACATAAACATGTTCTTGACAGTAGTTTATAAAGCACATATGAGCACCTTTACCATTGCCTATAACTTTGTTAATTTTATTAGTTGTTTCAGTTGTTGGAAATGTTTTTATTCATTTCAAATCTTAAGTTTCGCAATGGAAGGCCCATGGTCAGTGGTCACGGTAAAGTAAGAAAACGATAGAGATCATAACTCTTTCCCAGCATTATTTCAGTATTTCAGTCTGTGCTGGTCTGTGCTTGTTGTTGTGTGGTTATGCACCTGTTGGGTGTGGCCGGGGGAAGAGTCTGACCTCATGCATCCAGAGCCGGCGCAGTCTCACTACCTCAGCTTTACCGATCCCAGGCTTAGTGAACTTATTTCGCCGAGGGACAAACTGAAATGTAATCTCTAGAAGCCGGAGTGCACCTTTGAGAAGTGTGGATACTGCTATACCTTAAACTGACAGCACACAGGAACGCACCTCTGTAGTGTTTACAGCTTTAGGCTGAATTTGACTGTTCAAAGTTGTTTTTCTTTCTGTTCTGATGGATCGCTTAAAGCTAGTTCTGCAATATTTCCAGTCGAACTCCGAGTCCATTTCTAACGGTATATGTATGGTATTGGCTCTAGTAAGCGTGAAGCTCTACTCGATCTTTGATTTTAAATGTCCATGTCTACCTCAGTACAATAAAATGTACGCACTGGGTGTGATGTTCGTCCCACCGATTATTCTCTTCCTCCTGGGAATTCTGGTTAATCGGCACACCGGAGTGATGATGGAGGAATTGGCTAGACCTATTGGCAAGAGGACCAAAAATCCAGCTGTTATAAAGTAAGCCCTCTCTCTCCAGACTAGTAGCCTAATTACAAAAGTAAGAAAATAAATGGACCTTTTGAATTATTATAAGATGCAATGCAAATGTTACAATATGCATCAATTAATGCGTTTTTCATGTATATTCGTGCATAACAATTTCCACCTATTAAGCAAACAATTCTCCCACAGATATTTGTTCTCGGCTGTGATCCAAAGGGCCATGCTTGCTCCCATGGTGTGGATCCTGGTGTCGCTGCTGGATGGCAAATGTTTCGTTTGTGCATTCAGCATGAGTGTGAACCCTAAACATTTTACCGGGTTCCCCAATAATACTGGTCTGGAACTGGTCAGGATTATGGCAAAGGTGCCTTGCAAGGAAGACATCATCTTTAAAAACAATACCTTCAACAAAGCAGTTTCACGATATGTGCAGTGTTACTCTCAAGTAAGTGAACTACTATATTCCTAGGCCAGTGATGGGACAAAAGTTCAATTATTCGCTTATTGACCTGAAGGTTAAGGGTTAAAAACCCAACACTGCCAAGCTTCCACTGCTAGACCCTGGAGTAAGGCACCTAACCTACAGTTAACTGAAAGATGCATCTGCCAAAATGTTTTTGAGCCTTTTGTATATGTCTACATAAACATGACATCAATCAGATGTTCACTCAATTTTTAAAAGTAGATCAAGAGAACCCAATGAGACTGAAGACACAAAAAGTCATAGTTGGCCATTTATTTATTGTCCAGTATTACAAATCTGTAATTGGCTCAAGTGTATGATCCTATAGGATTGGAGTTAATATGAAGGTGCATTTAGTCTGGTGTTTTTAGTAGATGGGATCAGAATCTAACATTCACAACACATGCTTCTGAATGTACACATGCTTCTGAATGCACAAACAAAGAAGGTTTCTAAGGACTTCAGAAAAATTGAATATATTTTATATAATAGTTGTTGGTGTTTATCAAACTGATAAATGTCATACAGAACTGTAGACTTCATTAATCTGCAGTCAGACAGATTGTGTACAAATGAAAGAATTTCAGGGAAATTCTTACCCTCCCCAGGAGTAGTTGACCAACAAAGATCACTTCAATAGCATGGGCAAGCCAGAAGACTACTTGACACAAATCGTTCTAAAGATATATGAGACCAAACTGTAAATTTGTGGTTTAGATTAGAAGCATTATGTCTAAAGAAACAAAAACACTGCATTCCAGCATAAAAATATTTTCACGTCCATGAAGCACGGTTTGGTACTATTATGGTTTGAGCCTGTTTGGTTGTTTCTGGGACAGGACAGTTGGACACTATTGGACAACAATGAGTTCTGAATTATACAAGTAAATTCTACATCAACACAGTGACTCTAATTGTGCAAGTTGTATTAACAAATATCGATTAAAGAAAAAAAATTATTTGAATGTTTTAGAATGGCTAAGTCAACGTCCATACCATAAATTCGAAAATTTTGTGGAAGACCCAGATGTGAACAGTTTGTGTGAAGAATATCCCACAGTTTAAGTTATTTTTTATATGGGAATAGGATAAAAATCCTCCAAGAGAGTCTGAGGGATTGATCAACTGGAAAAAAAATTAATTGCAGTTATTGCTACATTGTAAGTGGGTCACATCACTTACTATAAACAACTTACCGATGTGTAATTTTAGATCATTTTCCTTAATCAATAACCAGAAGTAATATATTACAATTATCGTCTTATTTGCTTAGTTGGGCTCTCTTTGTGTACTTTTAGTACTTGTGAAAATGTAATGTTGATTTATGCAGAAAAATAAAGAATTCTAAAGACTCAATTTAGAATTGAGACAAAATTTTAAGAGCATTAAATTAAAGCACGTAATTAATCCTAAATTAAAACAATAAAACCCGTATGTCCTGAAAGCTCGCGAGCTGTAAATTGTTATTAATAAAATGTCTAAAACTGTTTATTGAATGAATATCTTGAAAAACTTCAAAATAATGTTCATATGATTATTTCTCCCTTCAGGCAATAGGTTGGTCAATTCTCCTTTGTCTCATCTTTCTGGGTGCAGTGGGCCGTACCATTAAGCCATGCTTCAATTATGGCGGCTTCCTCCAAACCCGCTACTGGAGCAATTATCTTGATGTTGAACAGAAGCTTTTTGATGAGACTTGTGTGCTTCATGCCAGGGAGTTTGCCAGAAAATGTGTGGTGCAATTTTTTGAGGGTATACAGGAAAATAGTGCGCTGAGACTGCCACTTTCCCCCAACATCAGATTAAAGAAAAGCCAAGAAGAAGGTGAAGAGGAGGAAGAGCGTCTTCATGGTGTAACCAGGAAAGAACAGGTGGATCATATGCTCCAAGCCTGGTTCCAGTGCAAACCGGAGCTAGATGTGACCAAGATAGTCCATAGGCCCTCTAAATGCATTACTTGGGAAGATCCTAATGGAGACATACTTTATTCAGATGTGTGATATCATAATAATAAAGTCAATGTTTATGTGTATAATGATACATTTATAAAGCTAGAAAAGCAAAAAAACAGATGCAGTGTGTTTTCATGTTGCCTTCTATGTTTCACCTAAGACAAACTATTTTTTCTCAGTATTTTTGCATGCTGAGCTTTGCCTGTGCCAGGACTTATTTTGCATGGCTAGTTTTGTTTTGCATGGCTTGCCCCACACGCATTACCCATCTATGAAAGTCATATGAATATGATGCAAATCATTGTACTGATTTAGTAAGCACAATAAAGAGTTGAAGACACTGAAATGGACACGTTCTGAATTTTACTTTAATTTTTCTTACATTTTGCTATTTGTTTACTGTATTTTCAAGTGCTAAATACTTTAGAACATCATAGCTTTATAAAACGTTTATGCTTTAACACTTATTTGGACTCTTCGAGGCCATGCGACTACATTTTAGTGTACATCATTAAGCCTATATACAAGAGACCCATAAATTGTAAATATTTGTGCAAATTATTGCACAAATAATAACGCATCATTCCGAGAGTCTCTGTTTTAACTTAAATCAGAGCAGACTCTTCCTTAATAATAAATATTGGAATAAACTAACAAAGTGCATACGTGATTTTTTTTATTCGAGGACTGGGCAGAAAGAATGAATTAAACCAGATTCTCGCCATGGCTACGTCTCAAACCACATCCTAGTCTACTAAAGAGACCAGTGGGTAGCTTACGGGTGCGCGGCCTTGTCGACGTAGTATTCTTACATATTATTCAGCAGGGTAGGGTGTGGTTTGGGACGCAATCACGCAGGTGTGAAAGCGTTTCTCGATGCTCAAGGGCGACTCTCCTCTTGTGCTCACACCTGTTTGGAAGCATCTGTGCTGGTAAGTTACTGTCAAAGCTACGCTATCATAGAATCCATGTGAAATCATAGCTAGGGACTGATAGATTTGTATGTTTCCCAGTTTTCCAGGTCTAACTGAAAAACCACAAAACTTACAAAGATGGATAAGTTTCGGATGATGTTCCAGTTCCTTCAAGCCAACCAGGAATCCTTTATGAACGGCATATGCGGGATAATGGCCTTGGCGAGCGCCCAACTTTACGCCACATTTGAGTTCACCTGCCCGTGTCTACCTGAATATAATTACGCGTACGGAGTTGGCATTCTTGTGATTCCTCCGTTATGGTTCTTCATGCTTGGCTATGTGCTGAACAACAACATCTCGATGCTTACTGAGGAGTGGAGGAGACCTGAGGGTCAGCGGCAGAAAGAACCCACCGTGCTACGTTACATGTTCGTCTCCATAACCCAGCGCGCACTCATAGCTCCTGCTGTGTGGATCGCAGTGACTCTCATGGACGGCAAAAGCTTCCTGTGCGCATATAGTACCAGGCTTGATTTGCAACGATTCATCAACCAGAGTGTGAACATGTCAGAGAGTGACCTGCAGAAGCATTTGGCCACAATTCCCTGCAAGAATATTTCTGACCTACAATATGTTATATCCAGAGAAGCAGCGACCCGGTATATCCGCTGTATGTCGCAGGTAATTACAATATTCTACTGTCCAGGAGGAACAGAGGGAACAGTTGATACATCCATTTACTACAGACGATATTTCTGAAAACAAGAACTAGGAGCATGTATTGGTTTAATCTATAAATTACTGAGCTGAACTACAATACTTGGGCTCAATTAAATCAGTCCATTCATGGCTAAAGTCACGTGCACTTTTAAGTTGCGTAAACAACTTTTCTGTAAAAGAAAAGTGGTACTGTGGAGCTTCAAACGTCCAGTTTCACAGTCTCGATTGTCATCTTTCGGTGTCTTACTGTGTGAGTTTGGTATGTTCCTCTAACGTCTCTGTGGAAACAGAAAAAGGATAGACAGGACTATGTACAATGTACTTACACTCCTGGGCAAAAACACGAACTAAACACCATATTACAGGATTGGTACGCTCACACTTAACATTTAATCAAAGTCATTATTTTCTTATCTTCTGAAATCTAAAACAAGATTAAAAGAAACCTTGCACTGGCTGATGCACAGCAGTGCCAGTTCCGAACTATGTGTCACTATATTGACAATATAGTTAGTAGAAGAGACATAAATTGCATATGATGCCATATATACGATGGAGTGATTTGAATTATTTGAATCCTATAATACACACGTATATACACGTATATAAACATTAGGCAGACACCATATTATGAATTAATTTTCTTTTTCATTGTCAATACATTATTCTAAATATTACATGTAACACTTTATTATAAAACAGGCTTTATATGAAGGATTTTGCTCAACCGTAGTTTAATGTAAGTGTTTTAAGCATTTTTAAGGTGAGCTATATACTACAATATTCTCTTGACAGTGCCTGATGTATGGAGTATTGTACTGGAAGTGATAAGTACAATAAATACTCAGGTAACCTACTAATACATTATTTAAACCTCATATAGGTCGTTATGACGTATGTACCCTATACTTTAATACTTTCCAGTACTTGTGTCCCTTGTTACTTGTAGATGACTGATGTAATACTGTCCCCTGGTGGTCATATGGCATTTCATTAAGGCACATGATTCTGATTGTGTTAAATACACTTGAACATTGGAATTGAATTGTATGCTTTTCCAGCTATTTCTGTCTCTGCTGTTCTTCTCAAACAAAGTCAATGTCGGTTAAAGTTGTTATTGGTCATTGTAGTTTATTGTGGCTTAGATGAAAATCAAACCACATAGAATATGTATATCCAATGCAACTATAAAATACATCTGAGTGAAACACGGCAGTAATTTGTTAAAGTCTTTTACAAATCGCGTATCGGTTATTATAACGAATGTATCCATTGTGAATTTCTTTGTGTGTGTTTTTTTTCAGGCTTGTGGATGGACATTTTTGATGGTGACCACTTTGATTGCGTTTCTGATACGAGGAATCAGACCCTGTTTTACACAAGCAGTTTTCCTGAAGACGAAATACTGGTCCCATTACATCGATACTGAGCGCAGACTCTTTGACGAGACGTGTAAAGAACACGCCAAGAGCTTTGCCAAGGTCTGCATACAACAATATTTTAAGAGCATCGGTGGTGAAATGCCGTTCCATACTGTGGATATAGGGCTACAGAACGGAGGAAAGGAGAAAGGCAACGAGGAAGAACATCCAGAAAGCGAACAAGATAAGCTCCTGGGCATCTGTGAACAGGAAGATATGAATAAAGTTCTGTGGAACTGGCATACATCTAAACCCGCACTAAGTCTTTACAAATTAAGAAACGAATTAACTAATGCCACCAAAAGTAATGGCTTCCATAGACCAAGGCCCATGAATGAACATGTCGCATATTATTCCAAAGTCTGAAATACCGCAACCAGTTTTAACACTTTGGTTTTGTTATTATTAGCGGCTATTTAATAACTTGGGCAGGGTTTGGGGTGGGGGCATGCCTTACTCTGCGTCAGTAGCTGGGCTTATAAAAGGCAGTTACGCCTAAAGGCACGTGAGTTGGCTTTCCAGAAGTTTTGAATTTTTTCTTATTCAGTATAAAAGCCAGACTACAGTTCCTGGTTATGATTCACACGACCAGCAGACTAACACTCGTTTTCGTTTTGTTTTCTTTTTTAAATAGTTTGGATACGATTCTATAACTTTTCTGCGCAGAACATGGGACTTTTTAAATAAAGCAACTCGTTACTTTGTTAGAAACCGCGGAATGAATTATTGGGGGAAACGTTGTACCTTAGCCATGGAGCGTAAGTTTGCCTGAGATTTTGTTCCACTCGCATGTCTCTGTTTGAAGAGTTTTGGTTTCAGTTAGCCTGCATGGCTGTAAACATTTTTATTTGGACTACGTTACTTTGACTTTAGCTATTTAATATCAATATTGTTTGCTTAGAACATGTCTAAACACGAAACATATCGCTTCTAGTGCATATGCTAAGACCCTGCACTTTAGCCGGCTGTGTAGTGAATATTATGTAAATAAAAGCTTCATGTATTTTTTTCTAGTCACATTATTCACTTTTGTGCTGCAACCAGTTTTCCCCCACTATCAGTTTAACACTTTTCTATAGATCCCATTACAAAATACCTTTCTGCTGTCCATGTACTGTCTTGCCCTGGGTGGAGTTTCTATGTTAAATCTGAGGTTTTCAGCACTGGTTTCAGTGGCAGTTTAACAGCACTACCCTATCTGGATTTCACTCACTACCGGAATTTGCTGAATTTTGCCCACATTTTAATGTATTTTTCTATTCACTAAACATCCCTGAAGACAACCATTATCAACAAAGGTAACAGGATCGAAGTAAAAGTAAGACTCGATGGCTGCACTTATTTCTGAACATTTTAAATTTGCTGCTCTTTTCTTTAAGAGCAAGGATGTGGTGCTATTCAATGGCTTTATAGCTCTTGGAACAGTGGCCAGTCAGACAGCATACAACATCTTTGCATTTGAATGCCCATGTTCTTCACAGAGAAATTATTTGTATGGACTAGCTGCTATTGGGGTCCCTGCCTTAGCTTTGTTTATTGTTGGGCTAATGCTCAATCGAAATACCTGGGACCTTGTCTCAGAGTGCCGCCTCAGGAAATGCCGGAAGCTTTCATTGGCTGCAGCATTTGTTTTGCTGGGTTCGATTATGGGCCGAGCAATAGTGGCTCCTTTCACCTGGGCTGTTATCTCACTGCTCAGAGGGGAAGCCTATGTCTGTGCACTTAGTGAGTTTGTGGACCCTCAGACTCTGGGAATCTTCAACTCCACTCTCCTCAGCCCAAATATCATGGCAAGGTTTCCCTGTAAGGATGTGCCTGTGGAGGTGCTGCTCTTATGGAGACAGATTGAACGCCACCTCAAGTATGAATCTCAGGTATCACAATTATAATTTTAATAGGTTTAATACATTTTATAGCATACTGTATTTTGGCCCTCAAAATGCCTTACTGATTGAGAATCAATGTTCATGACAACTAATATTAATATATTGCTTCAAATGTTATGTTGTTGTTCTATTAACTGGTCCATTGATCAACCAAAGAACATAATTACAATTCTTAATTTGAAATGTTTTGCTGTGTAATACGATTTTGTGATCCCCATTGAAATAAAAGTATAATGCCACTTCGTAGTGGGCTTGCCCTAATGAGTTCTATGACAAATTCTCATCAAGGCTTTAAGCTTTTAATATGTTCTAATAGTTCACTCACCCTTTATTTAGTTCTCTTTGTTCAGTCAGTTATTAAAACATGTTGTATCTGCTTAATCCAGTTCAGGATCATGGTGAGTCAGTGCAGATTCAGATTAATTATTTTAACCGTTGCATCTTTATGTAATATCTGTCAATTTGGCCTAGTTAAAAATGAATACTATCTCGTTGTGCTTTCTTGTTCCCTATCAGTCACCAAAAACACAAATATGATATATTACCGATATAAATTTTACAATGGTTAGTTAGTGACATTGAACCCCAATTTACTCTTATAGGTCTAACAATGCTTTTCATTGCTTCCAACACCAGGTTAATGGAGTCTCGTTTCCTTCCACAAAAGACTCACCTGAATCTCTGAATAGCATGAGTCTCTAGCATAACAGCTAATGAATACTTTAAGATCATCGAGAGATTATACTGCTATTGTGGCCCGTTGTAAAACTACCAAAATAATTAAATTCAAAATCCGTAGTATGAGTATGAGTGCCCCTTATATATTAATATGAACTTGTATAAAACTCTAAACACTTTACTATGATTAAAAAGGAGGAGAATCCCAACATTTCTTAAAATCAGAATTAGGTGAAAATGATACACTTCATGAAATGATGTCAGAAGTTAGGTTATGTTTGTGATGAGATAAATGGAACATTAATTACTTTTATAATCAGAAGCATTTATATTTTACCCTTGTTAATATTTTAGAGCTTTGTATTTTTGGATACTTTTTCACCAGTTTGTTGTCTTGCCTGTTAAGACTTACACATACAGGTATTCCCTTTCTGTTGTTTGACTTTAGCTGCTGGGATGGCTGCTGATAGCTCTTATCTCGCTCACCATGTTCGCGTTGATGTGTATGAAGCGCTGCTGTTCTCCTCTGGGATACCAGCAGGAGGCTTATTGGTCGAGCTACCGTACAACTGAACACATGCTTTTTCAGCGCACTGCTGATGTTCATGCCAAGATGCATGCTGCTGAGAATGTCAAGAAATTCTTTGGATTTGTAGCCCTCGGGAAGGAGGAAAGTAACTCTTTGGCAGAATGTCAAGATGTCAGAAGTACCATTCACAGTGTGGAATGGAATCGCATCACAGGAGTCTACCTATACAGAGAGAATAAAGGGCATCCACTGTACAGCCGCCTGAATAAATGGGCCAGTTACAAATCAGAAAACGACAGTGAATACATGGATAAAGAGTTGGGTATGTTATGATTGGGTGTGAATTTTTTGCAGATCACTAAACATAGTAAAATTCTGATTCTGATCATTGTGGAATGATTTCTGTAATACATGTGGGTTCCCAGGGACAACAACAATTATATATCATTTTATAAGGCAGTTGCATTTCTTCACACCAGAAAGCTGGTTATGCAGCTTACTAAATGGAAATTTATATTCAAAACAGAGAGAATGGTTACGCTCTGCTGTACAGTATAAATGTTCACAAGACAAAGACCAAAGAGATGGACGTGTTATGTTAACATGTACTAATTTATTGTGGGCTTTTGCTGTACTATTGATCATTTGTCATAAAATATATTTCGTATAGATATATGGTAATCCATATTTACTACTCTTAATATAATTAAGTTTGTATATCATTTTTAAGTTATCTCAAAAGCTTGGCTTTGTGTACAAGGTTATGGTTTACAAATCTTCAAGTTTGAAGCAGCTACATATCTGAGTGCTGCCAAAACACTTGCAAGGTCTTTACAATCTGGAGAACCCAAGCCTGCCAAAGCTCAAAATAAATAAATAGAAACCTCAGTAAATAACTTAATAATAATATTAATAATAATAATAATAATAATAATAATAATATGTTGATTAAAACTAAGAATATTCATTATAAATGACTAAAAAGACACATATATAAAAATAAATATATTAATATAGAAAATTAATGAAAATGTCAGTTTGCTTAAATTTCTATTATTTTTTCTTTTTATTTATTTATTTATTTATTTATTTTCATAACTATGTATTTCCACATTCATTTAGTTCTGCTTTTATTTAATTCTGCGTTCATTTATTTCCCTATTTAGTTATTTCTGCATTCGTTTATTTCCCTATTTATTTATTCCCGTATTTCCATCTCCTTATATGATCATGAAGGGGCGTGTTCTTCTCGTTCAGGCTTAGCAGTCAATGGCAGTCACACCTGCCAGGAAATACACTTCTAGAGCTTCCACGGGTGGTATGTGAGCAGGGAGTCCAAGTGTTTGGTCATTATTTAAATTTCGTAGGGAAAGACTATGAACCATGTCCTCAAAGTTTCTGAAACCAAGTGGGTCAACCTCTGTGATAGTGATGGGTTGTACTGCGTGGAGAAATCCAGGAAGTTATGAACATGAATAGACTTATATTACCATTACGCACAAATCTAAAGCATATTATATACAATAATGAATGGATTGCTGGAAGGATGGATGAATGAACCACACAAAATCATGTAAAGATGTTTTTATTCTTACTCTTGCCAGTGATTATTGCAATGCGGACACTTGCACAGACAGTTGACATGACAATTATAGTTTTGACCAGCAGGGGGGTTTGTGTGCAAATGAAAGCTCGAAAAATGAACCTTTTCTCGAACCAGTTTGATGGAAAGCTTCAAGGCTTCATGAAGCTGCATCAGCCACTATTAGCCAAGGTCTCCACCCGAAGGAGAAAATAATCCACGCTTCCATTTTCTGCGTGGTCAGCCAAGAGCTTCAGGTCACTGGTTACATGTTGCTTGTAAACATCCATTAGCATTCCGTGTTACCAAGGTTACCGCCAATAGATC
>JAUZST010002915.1:0-17586 GCA_034779995.1 Parotocinclus haroldoi
CTCTCTCTCTCTCTCTCTCTCTCTCTCTCTCTCTCTCTCTCTCTCTCTCTCTCTCTCTCTCTCACTCTCTCTCTCACTCTCTCTCTCTCACTCACTCACCCTCTGCCTCTCTCATAAAAACATGGGATGGTCGCACAAAACTTGAACAGGTATGGAGTATCTGGTATGATGGCTCTGTTAGATTCAGCTGTGCTTTTCTTGGTTTCCATGTCAGGTCTCAGCTCAGCTGAACACCAATGGGAGATTCTGGACAATGTTAGAGAGCTTTTCATCGCCATGAAATGCCAACGGTAACAACCAGAAATTATGGAGGACCAGAAATGGTGTTACAGACTTCCAGTCCATTCATTTTCTTATCCACTTAATCCTGATCGGGACTCTGAGGTTGGGATCAAACTAGGGATGCTGGAGCTGTGATGTGAATGTGCTATCCATTCAGGGGCCCAACGGTGGCAGCTTGGCACAGACAGGATTTAAACCACACATTTTATGGTACAAAGTCCAGGACTAAACCATTAAGCCACCGTAGTCCTGTGGATGAGGAGTGAACAAAGTTTTTCCAACATCCAACCCAGTTAAAAAGTGCAAAAACTGACCATCAATGGTCACGTCTCTGATAAACCAGCTAAAACATTGAATTGGTGCAAGCTTACAGTGATTCTAGAACTTTGCACTGATATTTATCGAGTTAATTATATCTATAGTTTATGTATCAACTTGAAAAAAATCTATAAATTAAGCAAAACATCGGCCAATCCGGGACACTCCCGTTAACGGCCCTAAAACGCTTCCCACCTACGTGGCCATCATTAGCTACAACATTTAGTGCTCTATAAATACAGGCAACTGCGTGTTATGAAGTGTTTGTTTATTCAGCACCTGTGATATGCGAATGTTTTCGGGTTTCTTTGTAACTCTGCCACCATGCCGTTAAACGATATGGTTCAGTTCCTCTGCGTTTGTGTCCTTTTACGTTTAGTGAGCAGCACCCCCTTATTAAAAGACCTTTTTTTGTGCTCCTGGGTCACTGTAATGTGTAGGACATTTAGAACAAAAGTCCCTCTTCGGTTGTGAACATAAATTCATATTCCGCTGATACCCAACGGTTGCAAGATCAAACAAACAAATTGCTAAAAGACTATTGCACATGCTTCACGTCAGGGTTGCGTGCGTTATGGCTTAAACAAACAACTACTATCAATGAGGAGCACGTGTTATGAGAATGCTGTGCCTGCCTGGACACCTGCAATAAGCATTTAAACCTCATGATCAGCCTCAATAAACACGTTGGCTTCCTATTTTATCCACACAGTGCATCCATTGTGCATTTATAATTCATGAGGCATTATTAAAACATATGGAGCAGCGAGAGACTTCTTACTGGGTGGGTCAGCGCTAGTCAAGCAGGTCCAACAACACACCCAGCTGGCTTCAGCTATAGAGCTGTGGTTTCACAACAAATGGCTTAGGGTAGTACCACTGAAAACAAACTGCATTACAACTGCAGGCAAATATTGAGCATGTGGCACATATGGATCTAAATTTGAAGTCGACTCCTCCACGTGGAGGGTTCATTAATCCCAAGCTCCTCAACATCAGTCACAAAGGGCTAAAGGTACTCACAAAAACCCAACGGCATCTCCACTTAATTTTAATGTGTGATCATGCCTTCTATTTTGCTATATCCTACAATCACACTTAGCAAATCCTGTTGAAGACCGCTAGAGTTGACTCACTTCCATAAAGCCATTACAGCATGAGTGATGTGCAACAAGGCCGGCTTTTGGTTGCCGTTCCCCATTTCTTGTCTTGGGAAGGGCTTTACCAAATGGTTGCCGCAATTGTTTATTATTTGCTGTAGCACTAATACCATCCTTGGCCCAACCCAAACCATCACAAACGGCTCCAGACCGCCAAACGTCGCAGTGTTCTCTTGGCAGCCATCAAATCCAGATGGTGAGAAGTGACTCATGACTCCAGAGAATTCATTCCGCTGTTCAATGAGACTAAACATCCAGTCGATGTTTGTCATTGTGCATGACGACTCCTCGGTCATCGAAACCCAATCCAAGAAGCACCTGATGTGCTAGAGCACTTGTTAGCCACATTTTGTAAACCCGGGTGGCCCGGAGCTTCACTGTTGGTGTTCCCAAGATATTTGACTTGCTATATATGATCCAGTTTATTGCCACGTTTTGTCCATAGACACTGAATGGCCATATTCTTGGTTATATACTGGGTGTGCCTTAAATATTGAAATGAAACTGTTTGAATTAGGTGGTCAGACAACGTATCAACGTACCATAAAATCTGTACTTCCCTCCAATAGAAAGACCGATTTTTATTTCCTGTTGTAATTTGGTATAATTGTTAAGACCTTGGTTGTTGAAGTGACCAGATGATGATCGGTTACACGATACCGGTTGTGTTTTAAATAAACAGTAACAAGGCAGGAACGTAACATTTTATCTGGATATCACGGTGTTCATGTATTTTAAGGTTCGGTAACATCAACTAACTGTTAAGATAAACCTTAATCCTATCCTAAAAAGTTAAACCTTGAAGCCCATCCAAGCCAGCTCCATTCTGTAATACGACATGTACGCCTCGAAGGGTGAAAGCTACAATAATACTCATGTGCAAACATTTAATTTCAGTTAGCAACCCGTGGTTATAATCAACTCCAAATCAGAGCTGCTCGGGCCTCCAGAGAAATGGAGACAAACGGGAAATTGCAGTTCTTGACACATGAAACCAGAACTTTCTACAATAGAGATGCCTCCGTTGGAGCTGAATACCCAGTGAGGTCTTCTGCCAGACTGATAAGGGAAACTCCATCGTTTCATTCCCACTCTGGGTTGTTTCTCTCATCAGAACATGACTGGACAGGGAAGATCTCAGTAGGCTCATACGTCTGCTGGGAAGAGTTCAGCCCACGTTCTCTCTGCTCTGAGGGTGAACGAAGCCCCTCCGTGCTCTGGAATGCGACGGCCCCCATCGCCCCTCTTTTGCTCCACACAAAGGCTCCGTGACGCTGAGAGGGAGGGAGGAAAGCGTAAAACAGATTTAAAGCAGACCCCAGAAGTCCAGCACAAATGGTCTGACTTTGGAGAAGGAGCGATGCAGCTGTGGCGAACGGATCAACTCGCAGTTCAGAAGCTGCCAAGAGTCATTCCGCATCAAGACTCCTAGCAGCTGCCAGGAGAGTACATGAAAAGTCTGTACACGTGAGAAGGGTGTAGGACTGTAGCAGTACAATCAGTCCCAGCAATATCAGGGGAACTAATAAAGGTTATTAATACACGTGGTAACTTGGATTATGATGTAATTTGACCTTTGACACGCTCCACAATATGAGAAAAAAAAAACTTTAATTGGTGGATGACATTAGAGGATTAATGTAGGAGATTTTCAGGAGACCCTTAGGTCACCAAGCCTCATTGAATCTCTGCCAACAACAACTATTTGGAGGGTCTAAAAGGGTCATCAAATTAACAAGGCAGATAACTGAAGTTTATTTGATGCTACAGGAACTGATTAGAACCAGGTTCTATGGCAGGAGAAGCAAAGCCACAGTGAAACCTTTTGGTAACAAACATCCAACATTTTTGGCATTAAAAAACAATATACATTGATTTTATAAGACACAATCCAATCCCCGCTATCGTGCGGGGTACGCGTGTGTGTGTTTCCAGCAAGCCTTTTAAAACAGTTTGGTGGTTTTGCAAGTCAAATAAAGTAAGCAATACATCGGCTACAATATTTTAGGCTTATCTACAAATCTACATATGATTTCAATCTTGATATACAACAAGATTTCCTGTAAGCAGCATGCTATCTTAGATGCTGATCTTCCTCTTATTAGTACTCACTTAACAGACAGTTCAAAACTTTATAGTCAGCAGCTATTTAATGGCTAATACTAACTAACATTCAGTTCAAAGTTCGATATCATGGTGCACAAATCAATATGCTCAGCTACGCCCTTAGGGACAAAAATGAGGGCCGGTTGCATTAACAGGGTTTGTTCCACTCTGCAGGCTAGTTCTCCGAGCTGATATAAACATAGCGAGGATCCCAAGAACCTAAGCTGACGATGAACAGGCATCATATCGCATGTATCATCATATCACGATAAGCTCCAGTTTCTGTCGTGAAGCTACTGTACATAGAGTGTTCCTAGAAAATCAGCCTTGTAGCGCGAGAGGAACCCTGAACACACTGCCCAAAATGTGGTGGTTTGAGGAGAGGAAGTTAAATGTCCTTGACAGGCCAAGTCAGAACCCAGAGAGTGGGGCACAGCATGGCACATGAATGAGGCATGCTTAAAAAAGTGAATGCACGTCCGCTGTACCTATTCCACTGTAACTATGAGGTCATACTTTGCTTTGTTCAGTAAGCAGCAAATGTTGAAAAAGACATATAAGTATTTTCATCTACAAAAGTGACTAGTAAGCTGTGATAAAGACCGGAAGGGCCAGGGGTTCAAATCCCACCTCTGCCAAGCTGCCACTGTTGGGTCCTTGAGCCGTACCCTAAATTCACAATTGCCTGGGCAGTAAGATTGTATTAATTGTAAGTCGCTCTGGAGAAAGGACACAAGTGACTTAAATGTACAGGTGAGCCTGAGTAGACCTATAGAGGTAACTCTTACTTTTCTTTTGTCGAACTGGTCACGCAGGTTTCTTGTATCATGGCGCCGATTAAGGGACATGTATTCCAACTGTTCTGTACGCTGACCGTGTGGACTCAGATCTGGGACTAAGGATCAAACGGGTCCAATCAATTTTACATAAGCAAACTGAAATCATGCATAAATCATTATTTACATCCTCTGCACCAAGGACGGTTCGATAAATTAATAATCATAGACCCTGTTTTATATAAGCCACGTGCAGCTTACCGATTCCTATAGCTGGAGGTCTGTTTTGAACCCTGCTGACTGGACTGGGTGTGATGGGTTGGTAGTCACGTCTCTGACTGCTCTCCTTGCTGTATGCTGTTTTTCTGGCCCCACTGTTGGCTGCGATATTTGACCACCATTTGAACTACAGTAAAACAGATCGTTTGTTAGGAACAATGTTAAGAAAGAGCTTTCCGGAATGAGTTAAACTTTGAGTTGAGCAACCTGTTCGGCCTTGGTGCTCTCCGTTTCTACAAGAGCAACGGGCTCGTTGAGGAACATCACGTTGGTCCTGATGAACCTGATGCTGTGAGGTTGTGGGACATTGTGCGTCTTAAGCAGCTCCATTTCTCCGGGATCTCGTGATGTGTATTTGTGATTACTGTACATTTGGTCTGGGTTTAAACGATCAGGGACCATTTCATTAAATATCCTGTAGGTGTTTGGGCTGTGGAAAAAGAGGGCAGATGCATGGGGGGTGGGGGGTGTCGGGGAAATAGAGCACTGTTTATTAACACTGTATCAAAAGTGAACTACAAACACAAATCCAATGTCGTCGTTTGGTTGTGCTCCAGTTTACAGAGCCTGTCGCTCCATTGACAACGAATCATTGCATTTCTGGTTACATTAAAACGTCACAGGAAAACAACGCTAGGTGTTTCACAAAAATGATCAAATACTTCAAAGACTGGAATATGGGGGCGTCACTGGTCTACTGAGTTAGCACGCACCCAGGCCACTCAACCCAGAGGAACTCAAACATGACCCAGGATGCCACAAACAGTTAGTCAGCCATCAGACACACAGGAACTGAACTCAACCTGAGAGTGGCATCAAGCCCTGGGAACCAGTTCCCTACCATCGGATCCACTCTGGCTCGTACCCCACATCTGGCATGGTGAGGTGTGTCTGTTTGTGTTTGTATGTAGGCTGTGGTAGGTACGTGAGTGAGGTGTAACTTCAGCACAAATGACAAGTTACTTCGATATGTAATGTTTGCTTAAACTGGAATTATGGTAATAAATAATATTTTACAAAACAACCGTCAGTAAATGTACAAAGACATTTCTAGTAAACACAGACCAAATTACCAGTGCTAAACAATCGACCATTATTAATGTTAGTTAGCATAGCTATAAAGTTAATCAGCCATACACAACCAGTCACGAGGTTGAGTGTGATGGGGTATTGTTTTGGAGTTAATTGACCCTAGATCAGAACCAGTACCAGAACCAGAACCAGGACTAGGATTCAAATTCTGCCAGGCTGCCACTGTTGGGTCAGTGAGCAAGGTTCTAACCCATAGTTGCTGTAATGTTGTATGAGATGCAAGTTGATCTGGATAAATGTCAAGTAAGTTTAAGTGTAAGATAAATGTAAGCAAGTTTTTATATTAATGTAGTTATGCAGCTAACGCACTGCTCGCAAAAAAAAAAAAATAGGAATGAAACATCCCCTAATGTTGTGAGCAGTGTACGAAAATACTATAGAGTTTACATATTTGTATTATTTATTATTATGCTTTTGAATTATACTGTTTGAAACAAATTGAGTCTGTGTTTTATTCATCGTATTATATCATGGATACGTAATGTTGACAGGACAGAAAATCACTCTTTATTCGGCTCATTTATAACAAACTTTAGCACAACTGTTTATGCAGTAATGACTTTAAACGAACGCTAGCTAGTTAGCAGCATTGCAGCTAATCCATACACAGCATCACACTAAAACAGTAAATAAAGTGAGAATTATGGGCCATTTACCGGTACGATTCCCGGACTCTCTTCTTTTGGGGGAAGCATATCTCTGCTCTCTGGTACATCTCTCCTTCATCTACAGTTTTACTTCACGAACTATTTTATTTTCATATAAAGCGTCAGTATTGACCGGTTGCTATGCAACAGAGTGGACAGTAATTTGACACGTGTCTGCGCCGTAAATCTGCTTACTCTGTAATATATACTGCTCACAAAAACGAGGGGATCTTTCACTATGGAACATTTCATTTGGAAGTAGAACCTCATTTTTGTGAGCAGGATATGTCTCACGATAAAGCACTGAAGATGCAACTATATGATTAAATACCTATGTTGAAGGTTAATGATTAAACGCGTAACATCCTGCTTTTCTGATTTATCCTGGTCGCGGGAGAAGGACTGGAGATTAATCCAGAAAGCACTGGCATGCCCTGGGATTTGCAACCTGTGGAAATGTTGTTTCCAACAGCTGACTCTTAGGACCACCGAGCCACAACTAGATATTTATTCACTTTCAATAGGTGCTTAATCTAATTCAGGGTCTGGGGTCCAGGGCTTAACTAACATCACAGGGTGCAAGGTGGGAACCAGTACTAGACAGGGCAGCAATCCATCACAAAACGCATGTACACAAAGACTAGTACAGTTTAAAAAACACCAATTGACCCAACACCTGTTCTCAATTCCTCCCAGTGGTTATTTGGCATATCTAAAGTGTTCCTAAAGTTATTGTGTGAGTGAATGGGTGTCCAAGTAGACTGCAGTGGATTGGTGTCTAGGGTGGTTGATTCTGTGCTACCAGTTAGGCTCCAGCTCCCCACAACCCTGAACTGGATTAAGCAGGTGAGAACATTAAGAAGTATTTCACTGAAACATAGACATGTAGATAATTGCTTTAGGTGTGTGCAGTTAATCTGCCTTTGTACCTGGACTGCCAAAATTGGACCATTTGGCCTGCGACAATGTTTAGGTAAGTGGCACATGCAAAGTGAGGTCCAGGTTTTGAAAAGATTGGATAATACCGGAATATTCCTTTAATGTTTTGGAGCTCACAGCAACCAGCCATATCTAATGCTTGACTTTAGTTTTTGGTGATGCCCAGCAGGAAGTTCTGCTTCAGGGTCGAGTGAAGGCTGGGATTTGGCAAACAAATTCGGATATTTCCATACCACCAGTGCGTGCTGGTCCGAGGCTCAGATCAAAGTGCCACTGGACGATGATCTCTGCTCAGTGTTGCCATACTATAATAGAAAGACAAAGAAAACAATAATATATTAGCTCAGTGCTTATTTTGTTGCCAAAGTAGATCATGCTGGTAGACCTTTTTACAATCCGGATACGCCGATACGTTTGTTTCCCTCACTTTTCAGTGCTGCAACTGCCTCCCGTGTCTAAAACAATTCTCCATACGTGTGTATTCATTGTACACAGACGCAAGCATATGCTCAGACACTGCATGAAACGGTATACAATTTTCTAAATATAAATAAATAAATACTATTTTTGTCATTGTTTCAAGTTCAGATGTCACACTATTCCAATAGACTTGTGATAAGGCTGCGTATTGGTTTGCAAACTGTAAATACATCTTAGATGATGGCTTTAAGAATCTGGTTTGTTTTGATTTACAATCTTGTTTTGTCCACTTTGGATGACACGCTAACATGATTACAGCTCATCAGGGTGAGCGCAGTGGAAATGATCCTACAGATAACTACGATAGACATCATCGTTTAATCATGCCATTCCACCGACTTCCACCCTCCACCTTGCAAGTGGTGAGTCTACAAGATTCAACGTCGCCGTTCGGGCGCAAGCAGTAGAAATGAGGTACCGACTGAAAAGTCCCTTACCCCGGAAGAAGGAACCCCAGGGAAGTCCCACGACCAATTTGAAAGTTGGCTTGGGAATGCCTGGGGCATCATCAACCAGGATGAGGTGATCTGTGGTCTGGGAAGTTTGGGCTTACCTTTTACCACCAAGACTCTCACCGAGAAAGGCAGAGACAAGTCTTTGGGCTGGAAAGGTGCTCAAAGAACAGCTCAAACAGAAAACCAAGCCACAACAAGTAAACGTATCATCATACATACATGGTTATCAGTAGTTATCTTTCACTAGTTTATTATACAGTTAGAAGGCAATGCATAGGGTTCCTCCCTGATTACTAAAGGGTAATGTTATGTACACTCTGCAGATAACAGGCTCACCTAATAAACCCCAGAGATAACTTGGAACAAGCGCCTGGTCAGAAACCACTGATTTGTCTTTGAGAAACCTTTTTTGCTGCCAACAAAAAAGATTTTATAGTATTTGACAGCTTGGTACACCAAACAAACAGACCTTTGCTTATTAATACAACCTAAGAAGCTTCCAAATAAGTACCCAAAATAGATTTGGCTAAATATAGCTGGGCAAACAGAAACAACACGGGAATGCCAAGATCTGCTAAGTGACTCACCGATTACTCACTGGGGGTTCTGAGCTTTGCTTTTATATCACAGATCTCTGGCTCGTAACGTTTTACACTGGTCTGAGACCAGGTTTCGTTTTCTCATTCAGTAGGATCTTGT
The DNA here is from genome assembly GCA_034779995.1 of Parotocinclus haroldoi. Taxonomy (NCBI): domain Eukaryota; kingdom Metazoa; phylum Chordata; class Actinopteri; order Siluriformes; family Loricariidae; genus Parotocinclus; species Parotocinclus haroldoi. The sequence goes on from JAUZST010002915.1 coordinate 9,234, forward strand.
CCCAGGTTTCCAGCCTAAGCTCCACAATAAACCTCTGATCTAATCTCCACTGTCAGCTAAGAGGATTGCAACTGGCCTGTATGCAGATTTACACAACGCAAGCATGCTGGGAGAAATGAAGTCCTGCAGAGTCAGGGTAGAGTGTATGGGAGCTAAAGGTGACCCCATGAGTGCTTTAGGAGTAAACATGTGCCCATGCAGCACTTCCTACGAATATTACAGTAATATAAAGAGCAAATGAACACAGAACGGTGTCATCCTCACGCCATCTGCCTTAAGGGATTATTATGGGGTAGGTTTAATTTACCATAGCAACAGAATGAAGGAAGCCTGTAATACGTAATTCCTTAAGGTGATGCGTTGCTGCATTTAAGGGAAAAAAAAACCAGATGATTTGGCAACACAATAAGAAGAAACCAAGTATTTAGTATTTCAACTACATAGATTAATTACCACATTACTTAAAAATGCAGCGTGTGCATCAGGGGAAGTCACGTGATCTAGAAAGCAATCCTGTGTAATCGGTAATCGGATAACGCAGATGGGATGTGACCGATAGCGTTTCTATTAGAGCTTTACAGTCAACTGTACTGTAGGTTACAAAAACAAAATACTTTGCAATAATTAGTACTTTTTAGCAGCAGTTACAGTCACTCTTCTCTTATAATGCTGGATGCGACTGGAATACAGAGCATGGACTCTAACCCTCTCCTTCAAGGTTGTATATTCTCTCTCGTGAACTTTACTCTTCCCATCACCCCACAGGTTTTAAATTGGGTTTCAGTCAGAAGACTGGCGCGATCATGTGCTAAAATTCTATGCTCTTCGAACCCTTGTTTGTGGGTTCGGAGGAATTATTGCCCAAATACAGCCATGACCCAAGCGCTTCTTGATTCTATTCAAATTCTCTTCTATCATGGATCATAACAAGATTCCCAGAACCTGTGGAGTGCAAAAACAGCCTGACAACATCAAAGGCCCCAGAGCCATACCAGTGGGATTAAGGTTCCTTTTTTTATAAAAAAAAAAAAAAAAAAATGCCTGCCTTCTTTTCATGCCAAACGAATCTTAAAGTGTTATGAAATAAAAAACATTTGTCTGGATTTTTGTCTCATCGGCCAAAATTCACACTGCATCGAGTGAACTCGAAATAATTAGTCAATTCCAAATAATTTGTCAGCCCAGATGTGGTGTTTATCTGTATATTTGTAGACTTGATGGCCCGTAAAATGTGTGATCTTTAAAGCAATATTTACCCTCTAAACGTCCACCTTACTGTACTACTAAGCGAAATTCTTATTTTATTATAGTACTCGTTTCCTGAGGTGACCAATCAGAACACAGAGGGGGTGTGGCTATGATAACTTGCTTCGAAAGCATGCAGTTCAGGCTTCCCTCATATGAATTAGAAATCCGCTAAATAAAGTAGTAGGTGCAGCTGTAACAGCAAACTACCATGCTCCTGCTTGCCTTCAAAGCAATGAGTTACTATGACCACACCCATCCCTTGATCTGATTGGTCGTTTGCAGGTTGTAGTACTGATCTTGGCAGATATTTCAGTGAATAAAACTTGCCCAAATTTACCCGTGCCCTCTTGATAATTAAAAAAATGCACGTTTGATGTACAGTAGATTCTTATTTAATTACTGTCTTATGTGCTTTTAACATTTGTAGCAGTCTACAGAATATGAATTTCATTATAACAAAGCATTCCACAATTACATTTCTGTACACAAATCGCTGATTAGGAGGTCTTTCTTGCAAGTCACACGAGTAAAGAAATAAAGTGCATTTTGTCATTTCGTTTTCTGTAAACTGGGTTGTGAATATCTAAAATGGACCAATAATAAACATTTGTAGTAATTTAACACTAAGGCTTACACTCGCACTTGCTCTCGAGTGGTTTAAATCGGAGAGGTAATGAACGTGACTCAGCAGGGAAGACGGTACGAGCGAACTCTTTGAGAAAAGGTTAAGGAGCTGCGGTTCAGCAGGTGACTGCTCAGTAACGGGTGCCAAATCCATGGATCTCCAGCTTAGAAATGTCCCTCTCATTAGTGAAGTCAGCCCGGTCGATGCGAGAGCTGGGGCTACCCACATTTTTCAACCAGTGCTTCCTAGAGTAAGAAAAACACAGAGAGAGAGCGAGAGGTTTGATGAACTGTATCACACTGAGGTCCAGTCCAGTGTAGAGATTCCAGACAACATATTCAGGAACTGCTAAAACATTCATTTTCATATTCACGTCCAGTTCCAGGGGGCAGGGCCTAACCCTAGGCAGGGCCAAGCATGTCATCGCCCATGTTGCTGTGCCCCACTAACATCACAGAGGTAAAAAGTCCATTTAATCATGGCTTGCTGAGCAGAACTACAGGACCCAACCTTGGATCTCATTACAGGCACTGCATTTCCCATAATGCCTATGCATCTTTCCAAAATCTTTGCCGCTTTTGTTTTTTTTTGCACGGAGTAATGACCAGGCTTAAATATTTATAAGAATGTCAGCCACACTACAGGCAAGGCAAGGCAAGGCTAGCTCAGGATTAACACAATTAACAAAAATGTGAAAAGTGTTCATTTGCTCTTCATTTCGCGTCCATGGTAGAATAACACAATGTCAACCACTCCATCATTTAGTGTTTAACAGGCTTATATTTTATACACAGCTGTGACTGGTGACAGAGGGGAATTTTGTGTGCCCCAGAACAAGAACAAGGGCTCTAGAAACTCAGCGAGCCACCGTGCCTAAACTGCTAACACACGTTACTCTTTCATGTGTCTGCCTATTTACGTGGTTGGTAGCCTGGTTCCCAGAGTCCATATATAGATTCCATATTGAATGTACAAAAACGTAATTCCAAGTTCACAAAGTGCAGCCTAATATTGAATTCCTAAAAGCGGCTGTTAAAGAGACTGCTCTGGGATGGACGGGAGCCAGGGCGTAACTCGGCCAGTGTCCGGTCCGGTGCCCGGTATGTATTTTAAATGGAATGAAATTGTCATGGTGTACATGCATCATGCTCTTGTCTAAAATACACTGGAGTGAACTATACTCCCGACGTGATTTTCTCAGCTAGCTGTAGCTATCACAGCCGAGCTAACACCCAGCGAATGCTCGGCCGTTTCGTACCGTGTAATGAACGATGGGCATGAAAGTTCTTCAATCGAGAAATAAATCAGAAAGAGCAAAACCAGTTTAACCCCGAAACATCTATATCGTGTCTCTCTCCCAGCTCTCAGAAACGGCATGGCCAGACTGAAGAGCTAATGTTGTTATTCCTCTGAGGATCGCTAAATGCATTATCTTGTACGATGGACCATGGAGACAGGCCTTTATTGGCTGTGTGCGTGGTAAGACTTGTGAGTCAGATCCACTCAGCTTACAGTCCTACCGGGAAACAGAGCTGCACTCATAGGGAAAGGAGAAAGCGCAGGCATTATGGTGTATTCAGGATGAAAATAAAGCAAGTGCTGAGCTCAGGGGTTCACAAACTTTGATCAGTTTAAACCTGACCTGCTAACTCTACCCTCGAGGTTTTATGCAACATTAAATGAAACCATTAGCAGCTCGTTTCCTCGTATTCTTGATTCTCACGATACACGTTAGAAACCAGAAGGGGAGCTAAAGAAGGGGCACCTGCTACTCCTGAGAAAATTGGCTAAACTCATGATCGCCATCGTTTGGGTTCATTTCCAGAATATGTCATATTTATCGTAATATTTCGTATTTCAGTTTCGGAAGGTATAAAGGTGGAAAAACGACTCGCCGTAAAAATGTACCTGTACAGTTTATAAAACACCGTTTCGACATTGTCGGTGGCTTGCTGGAAATGCATCTAAAACAGTGTTTACCTGAAGCAGAGTGGCTGGAGCTTCTGCCCTGCCCATGTGCAAGAGCAATTAGGGAAGGTGGAGGGGGAGAGACATTTCAAAGCCAAAGTACACAGGGACATTTTGCAACAAATTCTAAATAGACACTCGGGTGGAGCAGCGTCAACTTGCTAACCCTCCACCACAATGATCTGGGTTTGAGTCCCAAAGGTTAAATCCACCCAGAGGTGTGAGAGGGGAGGGGAGGGGAGGGGAGGGGAGGTTAAATAGTTGAATCATGTTTTCCATTTTTAGTCATTAGCGTGGTAATTGGCATTTTCTGGACGATTAAATAACAGGGGTGTTCCGTAACGTATGAAGCATCGCGACATGAAGCACAGCGATACAAAAATGTCTGACAAGGACATCTACAGCGACTGCACTTTTTGATCACCAGATGGCGCAATTTTCCGTCATTCCTCCATGCTCCAATCGTTTTTCCGATCTCCAATTTCTTTTAAATGCAGCAGAGTAAGTATATTTTTATACAAGCAAACGAGACATAAATCTGCTACTCGTCAGAAATAAAAAGCATTTTTTTTTTTAATTAACTCTCTGAATTCAATAGGTATGAAAATCAAACTGAGCATCATGGGTTGATTGCCTCGTTACCCTACGTACTCTAAAATCTATAAACATAACACAGACGCTAGATTCTTACAGAATAAGTAAAACGCCGTGGTACAGAGCGCTGAAATGAAATCCAGCAGTTAGCTGACCCATCTGAACGCCGTGTATTACATCACTGAGCCAAGTCTTTTAGAGGGTGTGGTTAATGCAAAACAGGAAACCCAGCCCTGAGAGAAGAAAGCTTGAGACAGACATTGCACGACTGATTATTTGATTTGTGTTTGTGCTGGAGCAGAACCAGGCCAGCTGTGAGCCACGCATGGATGAACTCGTATTAACGCTCGCGTTTGTTTGCGCAGCGCCGCTTTAAATTCGACCCCCGAAACTTGCCACTATTGTCGAAGATTTCCTTTATTCCTAGTAATATTCTTCTCCCAAATCACACGTCCGGACGTTTAGCGCAGTAAAGGAAGGCACTATCGCCCGCGTCCTGCTTCTCAGGAAGTCTGATAACATTCAAGTGAGGCGATAGGAAGGAATTTCCTCCAGCTGGACGATTATCCATGGACAGCGTCGGTCAGCAATCAGTGAGAGTGAGTGTTCGGTTGCAGACCGCCGTGAACATACGACAGGGATCTCACCCTTGGAAAGTCTGACCTCTTGGTGTTCTAGGAGACGTAGCGCCAGAATGTGTTTCAGCAATGTGCTTTTTGTCTTCCTGTGAGCCTCCGGAATGGGTGTGTAGTATGCGGTCGGGGAAGGGTCCGCTGGGGCGACTGCTCTCATCACTCTTCCGACACACAAACATGAGCAGCACTCGCAAGAGTAGATAAGCACCGAAGTGGAGGTGCAGGCGTAGCTTGAAGTATGAAATAAGAAAAGGCGAGGTGCAGAGGGAGTTTTATTTGAAAGAAAGAGAGAGGGATGTATATTGAAGCGGGTGGAGGACTGAAGCATTCCCGTTATATCCAGCTGTATCTTTTTAAATATTTAATAAGCAAACGCATTTCTGGTCTCTCACATGTCGGCCTGATGGGCTCGAACGAATCGGAGGAGGGAGGGACGATGGAGGACGCTTCAGCAACACAAGACTGTTTGGACATGGCTACGCTGCGTATGACTGCAAAATCGAATTTCCCTTTTCGTCCAAATCGCAGGGGTTACATTATTTATGATATTTCGATCTGAATCACAGATTGTCCTTTTAAGTTAAATGTAATGCACAGTGGAAGAGTCGGGCCCAAGCCACGCACATCATGCAGAGATCGAGATTTATTTAAAGCAGCTTTGCCATAAAAGGCAAGCAGAGCAGCAGAGAAGAGACGGAAAGAAAAAACACTGAATTGAATAACCTCCAAATGTTGTGACCACTGGGATACGGACGGCGGTCTTTCAGAGGTTAACGCTCTGACCTGCTCATTTAAAGCAGGCTGCCTGTTCAAATCCAAGGTTCACCAAACCTGCCACTCAATCTAGGGCCCATGATTATGGCTCCTACGCTTCAACAATGCAACTCAATTGCATGCTGAACATGAGCGCCTGCTAAATGATGTGCATGTAAATAGAATAAAGAGTGACCTTCATTCTCTGTGGGGGAGGTTGGGGTGAAGAAAGAGGCGGATGGGATGGTGAAAATAAATTAAGACTTCTCATCCTAAGGAGCATTGAGACTCAGGGTCCCTGGTGAAGCCGAAATTCTGGGAAACGCTCAGCCGTAGGACCGCACATCCGGCTGAACTGTGGGAGGAAAACACAGTACTCGGAGTAAAACCACGCAGACACGGCGAGGACACGGGGAGGACACGCAGACTCCACGCGGAAAGGAAAGAAAGATGGAGCTGCTCCACCTGGGATCGAACCCAGGACCTTCTTGCTGTGAGGGGACGGTGCTACCCAACATGCCACTCACTGCCCGTGTGAAAAAAATTCGATTTCAGAATTGATTAGTATTGGGTTGGTTCCCCGCCCCCTTGCTGTAATAACAGCACGTACACGAAATGGCCCCACGGGTTCACGCTAAATCTGATTGATCAGACAGCTTCTCATGATAAATACAGGTTTCACCAGTGTTCGAAATGTGGGACCATCAAAATTCTACAGCATCCCCACTTATTCTGGTCAGACCCTAAAGTCACTGGACGCATGAGGAGGTACACCCTGCATGGGACACCAGTCTTTCAAAGGTTTCCGTAAACACACCGCTGGACCTTCACGATGCAAGTCCAGGTCAGTGTTCAACCCAGGAATAAAAGAAACTGCTGTTTCAACGAACTGGCTCTTACCTCCAAGCCACAGGAGAAGCTATTTCAATGTAGTTCTTGAGATTCCTGATGTAAAACAACTGCAAACTAAACTGGAATCGCGAAATAGCATAAGCTGGGAGAGGACCAGGACGAAAATGCCACCTTTCGTCTGCCTCCTAGTTAAATGCCTAAATATGCCGTGCTTTCCGAGGAGAAACAAGAAGCCGCCCAGGACTCAGCTTTCTCCCCGGCCCATTATGAATTGAGGGTGTAAACAGACAAGGAAGCATTTGCACCGGTTTCGATGAAAAGACTTTGACATGGTCATATGGAGTAATTAAATACTCAGCAGGCATTTATCCCTTTTGGACAACGATTCCGTAATAAACGGAGTAGGACCCCGAGAGAAGCTGCACTGGGTGGGTCACTCTCTCTCTCCCACACACTCATCTGCTTCACATTTGGGAGCAATGATGTCATAAACTGCTTATGACATCATCTGTGTTGGCCCTGCCCTGCGCCTGGCACTGCAGAATAAAACCACACCCACACAAAAGCCACAGAACGGCGGCTCGGGTCAGAAATCCCAGCGTTCATGTTATAATCCTCACAGCACTGATCATGGCCGCTGATCTCCAGTCAAGGAAAACCGAACAGTCACAACATGACTGTGTCATAAAAAAAACATCTGTCTGCGTCACAGCACAGCAGTTAAAGCAAGCTTGGCACTCACACTAACATGTTTAATAGCAACGTGCAGGAAATATGTTATCCATAATGGTATTTATAGGGTTTTAACTTAAAGACCGTGAAATACAAGAGTGGAACTCTGGGGGAAAAAAATCGCTGCATTCCAGATTGTTCTATGGCACAAATACCAGGCACGTTACACCTCCTAGTGTTTAGAAGAGGGTACTGCACCTCAGGGACATGAAACATTTTATGGGACATTTGTACTGTACTGTATTACTAACATTATGTATTCACTTTAAAAAGAATAAATTCCGTTTCGGCGCCTTTTTAGATGATACACTAATGTTTTGTAAGGCCTTACATAAAAAAAGGCACGTTACGGTTTGCTGAACTTGTTGCAAAAGTCCAAGCAACCCAAGACCGTGTTTACTCATTTTCATGTTTTTCCACTATACCCTGAAGGAAGAGCTGCAGTTTGGCCAGTTTCTCATACATTATCGCCATAATCCTTGTGGGAACAAACAATGTTCCACTGTGCCACCAAAAAGCAAGTGGTCTGAGTCCTGGAAGTGCCTTCTGGTGAGGTTGGGTGTCACATACTGACACTATTAGCTGTGTCTAAAGGAGAGGCGGGGATCATACACGGTTCTGACCATTTATGCCTCATACCTGCGCCCTGTGTTCCCCGGGATTAGGACCCGGAGTGCCTGCGACCCTGACCAGAAAAGATAGGGGTTAACGTGAGGAAAATAAAAATTACGATTGAACTGAATGCTCTTCCTAGTTTTTTCCTAAATTAAATCTCAATGGTTTTAATGTTAAAGGTGTACATGTTATGAGAAGCTACTCACATCTCTCTGACTTTATCCGGAGTTCCCTGTACCTGCCCGGTCACAGTGCCCTGTCTGGTGTTCTTCACCCAGCCGTTCACCCCCAGTTTCTTCGCCTGATCCTCCGTGTACTGCTCAGTTTTATA
>JAUZST010002916.1:0-17585 GCA_034779995.1 Parotocinclus haroldoi
ATGGCTCAGTCCCAAATAGCGCACTAGCAGACGTTTAGTGCGCCGTTATAATCTTCATAACCCAGCATACGTAGTGACCCTATGTAGGGAGCACACCGGCGTTTGGTATACAACTCAGTCTATGCCGTTTTGACTGGCGCACAGGAAGAGCTCAATAGACTTCCAGTCAGTCCGTTTTTCCAAATGAAAAGCTTGCTGAAGAAATCCGAGCGGACAAACGTTAAGAACTAAACGACTAACAGAAGAAGAAACATTTATTTATTAATGTCATAAGGTGTAGCCACAATACATATGAGAACCTGTGCAAGGATAGGACAAATTATTACATATAGATATTTACATATTTCAGTCTCTTTACCATGTTTAAAACATTTTTTTTAATGTTAAGGAGTGTGAGGTGGGGATAGAATAAAAATCAATGCATTCCAGGCAACAGATTTTACACCAGTTTGTCACAGCTTCTCTCGTTACCAAAACTGTAACACTTGGCACTAAATGGGGCTAACCTTTTACCGGAAAATGGCTACACGCTGAAAATTGGTACCTTTCATACAGAAGTGGCTCCTGTTTTAACAGAGCGCCTGTGTGGAAATCCTGATCCAAATAATTGTGAAGGACATAATTATCCTGCTGTGGATGGTTAAAATGTCGTTTTGTGTTATTTCTTAACCAAGCGTCATACCTGCTACAACCAAAGTGCATTTGATTTCTAGACTCAACGAAGGTCTTGGGATTCTGATAACGTGATTCGGATCGAATCGGACACACCAACACCACCCGGGGTGGGTTAGAACTATTAAGAGGGCAATATGATTGTATGGTAAAAAGTAAGTGTCTCTCAGAAAAGGATAAACGATACAAAACCCCACTGTAACAATGTTATACAGGAATGATCACTGACAGTTACAGTATGGGTGCAGATATACACACTAAATTGTACTACTGTACTAAAGCATTACAAAACATTAATATTACTTACATTAATATTACTGAAGATAGCTATTATAGTAGTAATAAGCAATAACACCAGCTTATGCTTATTCTAAACGGACTACTTAACTGCTGTGACAGACATGCTGGTACTGGGCAGATCAAATGTTTCACCGTGTTATTGTAAATTGTACGCATTAGTGTTACTGGTAATGGCATGATATCATCACTTATTCGGAAGCGCGCGCGCACACACACACACACAACTTCAACACTTCAGAGCGACTACTCATTTGTTCTCTTGTCTAGAAGACGACATAGAAAGAAGCACCAGTGACAACAAAATATTAACATACAAAGTTAAGGTTATCCATGCATAAACACACCCTGGTACATCATGGGGTTAGAAATTTGTTATATATACTGCTCACAAAAATTAGGGAATGTTTCAAAATGAGATGGCCCATAATGAAATATCCCCTCGTTTTTGTTAGAGATACATACAGCCACTATACCGAGCCGATTGCCTTAATATATATACACAAGTACTACGTCTGGTAAAAAGCACAAGGGTGTACACACACACACTGCTTAGGCTTGAACCGCTGGCGAGCCTCAGGTAATTTCTTCCAGCTGTTGAAATCCAATTCTAAAAAGCATAAAGTGTCTCGTGTGTCTTAAATCAACGGCGAAAGAACAGCATCAGGTCACTCCTGCTCATGATCGTTAAAAGTCTGATTGAATCGAGTTCCCTGGTGTCAGGACTGTTACAAACAAATTGGCACAAAGTAAGCCTATCTGTTTTGTACTTTAGAGTGTGTGCGCGTGTGTTTGGCAGATGCAGAAACAAACACAGTCTTGCTGACCTGTTGTATTTATAACCTAGAGCAGGGGTCTTTAATTCTTTGCAAACAGCCGGTGAGGATGTATGGTTTTATTCCAGCTCCAACTTTGAATCCATAGGTCCCAAAGACCCCTGACCTAGAATAAATGACCTTTGTAATACTTTCCTGTACTTCAGGCCCCAGTCTCTTAAGGCCTGGTTGGAACCGTGAATACTGGTACTGAAGGAATTGTGTTTTCCGATATTAAATAAAAACTCAATATATTAGAGAAGATACTATCGAAAGTTACTAATAATAAGCACTATATATTCGTGGCTTTGTTAACAAAGCTAACGTACACTGGTGACTACTACTGTATACACGGGGCCACTGGATATCCTCCTCCTTCAGCCGTGTGCTGAACTGTGTGCTCCTGCAGGGCACCCAGTTCCCCGAAGCACTCTCCACACCAGACGCACTTGAACTGGGCCTCTCGCGAATGGACGATGCCGTGTTTCGCCAAGTGCTCGCGTTGCTTGAACCCCTTGTCGCAGGTGGGGCACTTGAAGGGCTTCTCCCCCGTATGGACCCGACGGTGTCGCTGGAGCTCTGAGGAGTATTTGAAGCGCCTCTCGCAGTCTGAGCACTTCATGGGCTTTTCGCGGGCAGGATCACAGTGATGCTGGACAAAATCGGACGACGACTGAAAGCGGCGACCGCACAAAGAGCATTTGAGCGGCTTCTCCGTGCAGTGGGAGTTCTGGTGTCGCTGGAGCGTCGACGACTTTTTGTAGCCCTTCCCGCACACGTCGCACTTGTACGGTTTCTCAGGGGCGCTCGAGGTCGTCGCCGACTCGCCACACTTGTGCCTGAGCAGCTCCCCCGACTGTCTGAAGCCCTTCTGACAAGCTGCACATTTAAAGAGGTTCTCGATGCCATGGACGTGCTGGTGGTACAGAAGGTGGGATGGCTGCAGGAAGCCCTTGTCACACTGGTTGCACTTGAATGGGCGCTCAGCAGGGTTTTTGTGAGTGCGCCGATGTCGCACAAGCGCGTACTGCTGCTTAAAACTCATCTGGCATTCCTCGCACTGGAAGGGCCTTTCCTCCGAGTGGGTCCTTTCGTGCTGCCGCAGGTCCGAAGGCCTCTTAAAGGTCTTACCGCAGGTCGTGCACCGAAAGGGCCGTTCTCCAGCGGGCTGGCACTGGTGGTGCAGCAGCTCGGACGACTCCTTGAAGTGGAGCTCACACAGGTTGCACTTGAACAGGTGCTCTCCAGAATGGGCGTACATGTGGCGCACTAGGTGCTGCCTGTGCTTGAAGGTCTTATCACAGACCGCGCATTTGTACGGGCGGTCCGCACTGTGCGTGCGCTGGTGGTGCGCCAGGTGGGATGCCTGGCTGAAGCTCTTCTCGCAGGTGTTGCACTTGTATGGCTTCTCGCCCGTGTGAACTCGCTCATGGCGCGAGAGCTCGGACAGGTGCCGGAAGGCCTTCGAGCAAACGGAGCACTTGTAGGGCCTGTCTGAGCCCTCAAAAGCTGTGGAAGAGGACGAGGAGCCCATCGCTGCTCCACCGCCATTGGAGTTCTCGCCAGTCGATGCCTGCTGGGGGGTGGAGGAGGCAGAATCTGGCCTGTAGGTCTTCTCACAGATTGAGCACTTCATCGGGTTGTTGCTAGTCGTATGCTCGTTGTGATGCTGCGCCAGAGAAGTCAGAAGGGAGAATCCCATTTTGCACACGCCACAGACAAACGGTTTCTGCTCTACCTGAACGCACTGATGCTCGAGAAGATCAGTGGCCTGACTAAAGATCTTCATGCACTGAGTGCACTGAAAGGAGCGATCCTGGCTCACCATACACTGGTGCTCATGGGGGTTTGCCAGGTGGGATATGTCATGGCCGCACGCTCCGCATTTGTGCCCACCCTCACTCCCAACTTGCAGGGAGGGCTGCTGGGCGGGCACAGGGTGCTGCTGGCCATGCTGACCATGCTGAGGCTGCTGTAGGCCAGGGTCAGCCGGCAAGACAATGCCATACACGGCGCTGCCCAGAGGATTTTCTGCCCCTTGAAGAAGCGGATGTGAAACAGGTGGGGGGGCCACCCCGTGCTGCTGCTGCCAGGCCTCCGTCATCCTTCCGCTGTACATGTATGGACTGAGCTTTCACAGAACTTAACTCAAAACGGTCCAAGTATTGTGGGCAGTTCAGCAGCAAAGCAAAAACTGAGTCTGGGATGAGCAAGTGTCACTCCTCTCACATTCTAGGCAACGATACGTCCCAGAGAAGTTCGCAGGATGTGCAGTTCAGCTGTGGACCTGCCAAGGGACAGATAACATCAACTTATTTCGAGTTGATTAAAGATTAAACACAGTATTTTGCAAGGCAATTACACAGCAGGTCCGAAGGCAATGTAAATCATCCTTGGAAAAAAAAGGGGGTTCTCTGGGTGGTTAAGCTGACTGAAGAGCGTTCTGACAGGTACAGCTCCTCTGTTGCTCCAATGGCGTTGTGAAATGTGAAACGCCAAGATTTTATGCTACAGGGCAAGTGATCATCACAACTCACTCATTTACTTCCTATAATCCAGTTCGGGGTTGCAGGGGCCGACCAGCCCTGGAAACCCTCGACTACACTAGAACAACATTAGAGACGCCGTTTAATGCTTTCCGTTACTAAAAATTGCAAGTCACAAATTTGGAAAATAAGCCAGAAAACTCCGTACATACTGAAATGCACAAAAACATTTCCACACGTTTATAGACGATTCACTTCTTAACGTAATTCGCTCGGTCATACTGGCAACAGGTCATCATAATTAAATTCAAGAAATGAAAAATTTCCAACCGTTTAGGTTCTTCAACTCAACTTTACAGTTTTAGGGAGCGACGCGTTACGGCTTTAAGTCAGAGACCCGTATCGTTAATACCAAACGTCACGTCACGCTCGGTTACCTACATAATCTTCGAATAAATATGATTCGACTACACAGAAGCTTTATGGCTTTCTGAAAAATTCTACCGTTATTGTTCTTGTTGTATGTTTACACCAAACTTTTTAGGAGTTCCTGTAATTAATCCAATTCAGGGTCACAAAGGGAGGTGGGCACACACTTACCCCTTTGCACTTTAGAGATGCCGATTAACCCAACACTCATCTGGAGTGTAGAGGCGAGACAAGATGAACATGCAAACACCAAGCAGGCTGGCAGTCGGGTCACAAACCCAGATTTACGGAGCTGTAAGAGGACAGCCTGGTCATGGAGACGATCGCGCAGGAAGTTTTATAACACACCTGGTTTATGCACGTTTCGTATTACACTCTATATAGGGCATTCAAAGGTCCCTTAATGCTCCTTGACCAAACTGTTTTGCACATTTGACTCTCTTTTCTTTTCCTGGCGCACACACCTGGGTCGGGCTTGCCCAAATACTAAACTATCCCTGGCTACACCAGGACCGTGAATTGGGGGATCCTGTCATAGATGGAAAACTGAAGGAACCATTTATGGTCCTGGAGCTTCGTTATATACACAGCACTGACATTTATGAAGAAATACGAGCGTGTGGAGGGGGGTGGGGGATGGGGTGGAATTGCAAATAATGCATGACGGTCTTAACTGTAAATTGTTTATTCAACTTGGTATCAAAATGGAATTGCAATGCTTGGTTTAAAGGCTCCATTCTGAAGGCTTATTGGAGCCTGCTAGCCTGCCATAGCATACAGGAAAAAAGATCAAAAAGTAACGAAACGTAGACGATCTGCAGACGTTGCGCAAATAAACCAAAGGTTCCCGCGTTGCAACGGATAATAACACAAATATGCAGGATGGCCTGCAACTAATGGATTAAATTCCGGTTTTGCAGGCAGTTTTCAGCTAGCCCCAGATAGCATTAGACATATTAGAAGCCCGCTTTTATACCAGCTAAGCTAATGCCCTTGTAATGGTCAGGCGTTGCTTTTAGTTCGTAGCAAAGGCATGAAATGAATGCGAGAGCCCGAAAAAGGCGCAACCGAACCGAATCCGCGAAAGCTCTGCACAATGGCATCCAAACAGAGCCTGACCCATCCCCGCACTGCACTACACGCTACACTACACCGCGGAGGTAAACCGATATCATGCATGCAGTCCCGACGTAAACTGCGCTTTCTTCTAGCCGATTCTATACCTTACTTATTGCCGTGGTCCAAACACGCGACAAGAAAACTCAAATCCGGTTGTTGTGCAAAAAATAAAACAGTCGGACAAGGCTCAGCCGGCGGGCTCCACAAGGCCCAAATAAACGTGACGCATCGGACCTCTTTAACCAGCCCCCTCCCCTCCCTTCCTTTCCCTTCCCTTCCCAACCCGACCGAGGCTGACATCCAAATAACATGGGCGGATTCACAGCGCAGGGCTAAAAAGCAATCGTAAAAACACACCGTAGACTCATTTTCGGTTTTATTTCACCCTATCACTTATCGCTGGCTAACGTTAAAGAGACACGAACAGGATGGCGTATCAGCGAATAACGTAATGTCGTTTCTGGTTTTCGGTTCCTCCAGTGCAGTGAATTAAGTGGATCTCATAAAGCAATCTTTTTTTAGACACTTTAGTGTCTTATAGTGTTTAACCTTTCAGTTTAATCTTAATGACTCAGAGGGGCTTCCATTCTTCTGTTTTAGGCTTTATACATATTCACTCTGTTTATTTTCATTCCTGATCCTCCTGACCCCCCAGGTACAAAGACATGCGTGTTAGATTAATTGGCGCCTCTAAAGTGGCCTTTAGTGTGTTTTTATGTGTGCGTGACTGTGTGTCCTACGATGGATTGGTGCCAAATCGGTTCAATGTTCTTTTACCGGAGCACTACAGATATCAGAAATCTGGATAACTTAGCTAATCATCAGTGTCAGCCGGATTAGAGAAACCACGTTTATGGTAACGGAAAATTGAGCAGAATACAATGGTTAACAAAGCTAATAAGCAATGCCTTTGTAGCATATACACAGCCAGCAAACCACATCCCTTGGGTTCTTATGGCCATTGAAAAAGGAAAACAAATATTTAGTTGGCGTAAATATATCCACTCTTGTCACTATAGGTAATGGTCATTTCCTCAATGACTGTGAAATCTGGTGGTGGTAGTTTCATGTTTGTTTGTTTTTTACTGTTTTGCTGCATCTAGAACAGGACTGCATAGCCATGAGCCATGAGCAGGAACGGCTGACCTGTGAACTGAATCTCAAAATAAAGTGGGTCATGGAACAAGACAAACTACCCTAAGCAGATGTGTATAATGTGATTCGCATAATGTGTGCCTCGTTACTTCAGCTGTAATTGTTCTTTAAATGATGTGTTCGATCATATTGAGACAAAAATCACACACGGGAAATGGTTCACAAACGTTCAAGCAGCACTGTGTGCGCCTCTCTGATTTTGTGAACCACCACTCACCACTGGTCCTTTCCATATGAGATCGTGTTCAGACCCTCTCACTGCACATGTTGAAATCTACAGTACGAAGGCACTAACTTAGCAGAACGGTTTTTATCCACCACGCTGTGACAGCAATATTTAAAGCACTGCCACCGTCACTTTTTAACCCCCTTTGGGAGAAGACTATTGCAAAAGCTACGTGACTCAGCAACATGCTTTGCAGTATGCCATTCAATCAGCTTCCTCTGATTCATCCTCCATTACGGCTAGCACCGTGACTACCCTACTGGGTGTCATTAACCTGGCCTTGGCAGAGTTAGGCCAGGATTCTTCCGTTGCATTCTCCTGTTTTTTTATCAGCATGCCTTAGCATTATACGAGCTTTCCATCCATGTCAGTACAGATAAAACGAAGGAGCTTGTAGTATCCGAAGCTCGGCGTGATTCCTGTTTCCTTGGGTTTGGAACGATTAGGTTAGATGATTAGGATATAGATAACCCTAGTCTCCGAGGAGATGTTTGTTTTTTTTTCCTCATGACCAGATAGATGAGATCATTACATATAAACACGATATGTTTTGCCTCACGACCAACCTATATAAGTGGGTCAAGTCATAGTTCATTATGACTTGATATGATGCTGTTCTTCTTTGGTATAAACCTTTTATGCACAAGTAAGGCGGTGTCAATGGAGATCATTTCATCGTCTTCACGGCATCGCAACTTAATAAACAAAAAGCTTACTGTATCTGAGCTGCTCTGGCAGTTAGAATGCTAGTATATGTTCAGAAGGCGGGGCTAAGATTAAGCCTTTTAAGCATGCTTTAATCTCCTTAAATAAAACAGTGTAGGGCATCATAACCTCAAACATTTTATTAATTTTCCACATAACTTGGAAACATCTCATAAATCATTGCGTAAGAAAGGGCATGCTTGGGCATGCAATGATTTCACAACATGATGATGTCACTGGATGAGTAGTAGAAAATGTACAGTAGCAGTTGATCATTCATTAATTGAGATAATTTCAGTCAGGTCCCACTGAGAAACAAGCTGGCATTTCAGTCCCCTATTGTCACCTAAAGTTGCTGGACAGAGAGACAGGCAGAAATTCACACAGGATAACAGCAGAAGAATACAGGCCAACAAACATGCTGTAAAAATCTCCGCGGGCTTTAGTGTCCTCAAGCCAACTCATTCCATTTGAAGGTGGGTCGAGATAGAGACGATGCCTCCTCATGTGTCGTCATCTGGACAAAGCCTGCTTGCTGGGATGGTTTCTCAATTTAAAAAAAGGCACTCAGCATTATCAATGATATCTTGCAAACTGTTAAAAGATAAGTAACTCGTCAATAATATATAGATATATATTGAAAGCAGTGGTCAAAAGGTAACAGTCTCAAACTTTTACAAAGCAAGAGCCACCAACCATCAATGCACCTCTTTTGTGGTCCATGTCATTTAGCCAGTATGTGTTTTACAAATAAACTATTTTCTTTAGTAGCAAGTTTGGCATAGTAGTGTATATCTAGTGTCTACTGTGACGAAAAACAAACTAAGCAACAGACTAAGTTGTGCTGACATTCAGTGACAGTGCTAAAGGGGGTTGTACGAGTGAAGGAAGTACTGCTGCAGGCTTACCCCGTTCACTTTGCATGTGTGTATTTGGATTCCGACGAAAACAGATCATGATGAAGCCCTTTAAGATAGCATTTACCTTTGACTTATAGATAACGCAACACGTGGCTATGGATATGTCCGATTTCAGATGGATGAACTTATTAATGGTTGCAGCGGTCCCATAGGGCTGTACCCTGGAGTATTAGAAGGGAAGTGTAGTCTTGGAGTGACTGGTTACATATCAGTGCCGTGTGCACCTGACCACCACACATGCGCAATAACATTTTTTGTACAACAAGACCACAGGACCATCTCACTAAACGATACAATCGTACTGCCCGGATGTGAGGTCAAAAGGAAAGAAAAGGAAGTTTGTTAACGAGCTGAAAGACAAATTATCAGGCAACATTGTATCTTCAAAACCTAAACATGTGCAATACCGAATATATTCCTAAATAATACTGTTATCGGGCCGTTACGATGGGCGAGTTAAAAAGTAAGCAAAAATACCTAATGGATAATAATGGAAATATATTAATGGAACCACAAACTTAACTTACAATTTACATGGACAGCATACATGGGCTTGGCTAATGGAAATTCTGGGTTCCTTACGTAAAGAAGTGGTGCTAAGTGTGCAGCGTGTGCATATCTTACTTTCTGTTAATAGTAAGTGCTGTTATGTTATTAACATTCTCTAGGCAGTTGTGTTTAAATAAAGAAATGAATAAACAAAATAGCTACACCAATGTTGAGTAAAATCACCATGACCACCAGGACAGAGCTGGAGCCCTGTGGAAAGAACATGAAAAGAAATCAATTAGTTCGATTCCCGTCAAGGAGTGTGATGTGACATGTCAATTGTTCCCCTAAAACATCATTCCTGTTCCTAAGGTAGGTTCCTCTCATAATGCTATATGAATAAGTCCGTGTACTTACTGAGTTTGTTTTGACCAGGTTCAGATGCTCCGCGTCACCTTCCAGTGTGATCGGAGAGGAAGTTAAAGGGGGAGAAAGGGTAACATCCCTGTGCAGTGGCCACTCCTCCAAATTCACGCCGACATTCAGGCTGTCCAGCATCTGCACAGAGTCCATGGAGCCTTCCCTGGATGCGAGAGTCCACTCTTTGCCTTCGTGGTTCCGCTGGCGCAGTGTCTGTGAATTGTGCCCTTGAAGGCTTGGACAATCCATGCCTGAGCCACAGTGCTGCTGGGAAACGGAGTCCGGGGGCTGGAACCTCATTTCTACCCGATAATCATCGAGTTGTTCTTTCTCTGGCAGCTGTGAGTGGCAGGGCATCCATTGGGAAGAGTTCTCAACAGTCCATGCCAGAGTGGAACTCTTGTATCCACATTCAAGTGGCTGGTGGTCGTTCAAACTAGATTCAGCAGCTGTATGATTGGTAACGGTGTGACTTGTTTTGTGATTGGAGTGGGCATGCTCGTGTGATTTGCGATAGGAAGATACATGCTCTCGGGTGCCGTAGTAGGACGATGCACAGTCTTGTGGCTTTGCGTGTTCAGAGATATGCTCCTTGGGCTTGTGATTGGAGGATGAATGCTCATGGGTTTTGTGATTGGACAAGCTATGGCCCGGGGCCTTGTGATTGGA
Organism: Parotocinclus haroldoi; assembly: GCA_034779995.1. Taxonomy (NCBI): domain Eukaryota; kingdom Metazoa; phylum Chordata; class Actinopteri; order Siluriformes; family Loricariidae; genus Parotocinclus; species Parotocinclus haroldoi. The sequence goes on from JAUZST010002916.1 coordinate 10,403, forward strand.
ATATGTGTGCACCTGTGGTTTTATCTTGGAAGAGTTGTGGTCCACATAATTATGACTCGATGGAACGTGCTCCCGTTCTCTGTGTTTGGACGTTGTGTAATCCCTGGACTTGCGATTGGACGATGCATGCTTCCAGGACTTTTGATTGGAGGAAATGTGCTCAGTGGGCTTGTGATTGGAAGAACCATTCTCCCATGAGTGATGATTTGAAGAGTTTTGCTCATGTCCGTTGATATGGCCGATCTCCTCCTCCAGTAGCGATGGTGTGGTGGATCGGCTACTGTCCCCCTTGCTTCCCCTTCGGTTAGGATACATGTCAGCAGTCCAACTGGGGGCTCCAGCCCTTCTGTTGTCCGTGCCTCTTCCTTCAACCAGGACCTGAATCTCTGTTCCTCCCTGCTCATCCACAGCACTCTGGCGCATAAAGCAGGTGCTCCTGGCTCGATGCGATGGTGGGGTACATGGAGGTGAGGGCGGGTTGCTCAAGGTAGGACTCAGGTCAGGACTCTGGGCTGGGGGAGTTGTGTCGGGCGTGCAGAGCTCAGGGCTGTCCGTCCCAGTTGAGATGACTTCCAATTCTTTTTCTTTCCTGTCCTGACGATTTGGTCTCTGACACTCCAGTCCTAGAAAAGGGGAACAACCCTACATTAGAAAGTATAAAGTATGTATTGTGCTCTTTTGTACTGTAGGACATGGATTTTAAAGTAATGACTCTAGAGACAGTGTGAGCAATTATTAAAAATGCTTTTCTGATGGGCCGATCTATTGACTCACCATTTCCATAATGATGGAAGGCAGGGGACAGTTCTTTGGCAATAATCCGCGCCAGACGACACTCCTCCAGGGCCCTCTGTGCAACTCCCTCAGCAGCCTCAGCTTTTCCTCGGGCATGGCTCGTCCTGCAGCGAGAGGAATTAAGAAATACATTTAGTAGAATCTTTAAATATTTAACACATTTGGTAATATCATAATAACGAGGCGGGGGGAGGAGGGGGGCCTGTAGTGCTTTAGTGAGCATACTAAACACGGCGGGGTAGGGGACTGGGAGGTTTGCAGGGCAGATGCTGCAGCCGTCTGCAGGACCATGTTTCAGACCTAAAAGTAAAACCTGATGAGTTAGGTCCTACTGAGCTTACCTTGACAGTGCAATCTCAGCCTTCTGCTTTGCAATTTCTGCAGCTTTTTCAGCAGCTTCGATGGCACGGTCCACTTTCTCTCTGATTTTGCTGGTGCGCAGTGGTATTAGGTTCTTCCTCTTGCCACTCACCAGGACATTCTGCTTGTATTTGCCTTCCTCCTTGGTTCCGTCAGGGAAGGTGGTGCAGCCGTAGCCGTGCCTCTTGTTCCCAAACCACTCGCCTTCGTAGCGCAGCCCGTCTGAACGATAACTGATGCCCCATCCTGTTCGCATGTCGTTCCTCCATTCTCCGACGTAAGTCTCTGTCACTGTTGCGTCCACGCCGGTGCCAGTCTCGCCATCTCCGAGGCTAACATTGGAGTTGATATCGGATGCGGCTGAGCTGACCGTACTCATACCTGCCTCACTGCAGAAAGAGCTCTGCTTGCTTAGTTGGCTGGCCAGAGAGCTCTTGGACTCTGAACGTCTTAACTTCAGGCCGCTCAGAATAGACTGCCGGAAGCGGCCCTTCCTCTTCCGCTGCCTGTCTGCATCGCTCTGGGCACAGAGCACAAAGCCCCCACGTCCAACTGGGCTCCCAGCTAGCCCGGTCACTGCAGAGCCATCGTCAGGTGTTGGTGCCCCCTCGCTGTGTTCAGAGCGAAGCGAGTTTATGGAGGTGCGCAAAGGGGAAAAGATGACAGCAGCCATGCCGTAAGGCACACTCTGTCGCACCCCGTAGCCATGCCGCATGCCACTTAACCACTGCCCTTGGTATGTTCCTTTTAGAAAGACAGAATGGAGAGAAATGAATGCCATGGCTTTGAATTTGGAATATTATTATTTGGCTTTGAACTGATACAAACTTAGAAACACTTGACTTGCACAGCTGACGGAATCTGGAAATTGCATAACAAAAATTACTACTCCTACATTTGTTACTCAGTAGCCCTTCAGTCATTGGCTGGATTTGTCTTCCTATACAAAGCTGATTGATTGCTTTGGAGTCCCGTCTTTGGAGTCCCGTCGTCTACGACCACGGCAAACAATTGAAGGTACAAACAATTCAAGGTTCCCTTGTCAACCAGATAAGTCTGGGCTGGTGACCTTGGAATTCAGCCCAGTTTATCTTAAGCTCTTAAGCATAACATTTTGTGACATCAAGTTAAATCTGCTGTTAGCCGTATCGCCGATACCATAGCTACAACTGGTGCCAGGCGTAAAGACAGCATAACTCACACGGCTCTCTAATTGTAAGGGATAACGATGCTCTTCATTAATGCCACACTAATCGAGGGCATCTGTTTGCTTACGTATGCAGAATAGCAACTCTAACAGGCATATTTGGCTGCCATGAAAGACATACTGTCTGATTTCATGTCTGTTTTTATGTTTTCTATCTTCTCATTCGGGTTGTTAATCGTCTAATGTGCATTTATCATAAACTATTTCATCACTAATTACCAATCTATAGGTTAGTAACATCAAGCCATTGTAATGGATATAGCTTAAATCAAAATCATGAACCTTAGAAATCAATGGTATGCAATACATGTATTGTCCTTCCACAATAATTTATCATTTATATTTGCTTCAAGTTCACAAATGTGACTTGGCCGTTCCAAAACATTAAACGAATGACATTTTATTCAACCCTTGTGTGCTCAGGGTCATTGTCTTGCTGCATGACCCATAACGTTCTTCACTTCATGGACGGATATCCTGACATTTTGCTCTAGAATTTGCTGGGCTGATTCAGAATTCATTGTTCCATCAACGATGGCAAGCCGCCCCAGGCCAGATGCAGCAAAGCAGGTACAAACCATGAAACTATGACCAGCATGTCTGGAATAAGGCTCTTGCGCTGGAAAGCAGTGTTTTGCTTTCACCAGACATAACGCTTCTCAAACGTTTTTGTTCTTGTCCATCCATTAGACATTTTTTTCAGTAGCCTGCAGGACTGTCCGCATCATTTTGAACAAACTGCAAACGGGCAGCAATATTCTTTTCGGGGAGCAGTTGCTTTTGTCATTGTGACCCTTCCATGCGTACAACTGTTGTTCAGTGTTCTCTTGATGGTCAGCCTATGAATAATTGAATTGGCCAGTGTGACTAAGTTACCCTGGGTTCCTTTTTGGACCTCACAGCCTATTACACGCCTCGCTTTTGGGGGAGGGTAACGATGGCATTGAATTTCCTCCATTTGTACAAAAGGTGTCTGCCTGCGGACATCAAAATGACTGTAAATTCCAATTCCAAATTACAACTGATTGTCATCCCATCTATTGAAAACACCTGACAATGACGATCTTCAACCTCTTCAAATGATCAGCCAACACACTTCCACAGATATCTAATATTGGATCATGTTACATTACATCAATGAAGTTCCCTTGTATGAAAATCTGTTATAGAAAACTTTTTTAAAAAACTCTCAAGCATTACTGTCAATCAAACCAAATTACGTTACGTAGTTATGTACGCTAAGTAGTAATAAAGCAATGTACTGTAAGTAACAAATAGTTGTTACAGCTAAACCCGCTATTAAACAACGCACCTTGGGTAACCAAGGGACGAATTACCTGACTTTGGACAAATAAATAATTGGATTTCCATTCAGCTAATGAAATCAAACGATGACTACGTTCATAACCTATTTTTGTATTAGAGTAATTCAAACGGTTAATGGTTAGGTTAATGCGTATTCCCTTCTATATGGAAGGATATTGAATCACAAATATCTGAGCATTATGGTCTCTGGTGACCCAATGACCCATTGCCTTTATGATTTAATGGTGTGGAATAGATCCATGTGTGGTGTGGATGGTGCTGATGCTGGAGAAACTGGACAAGATGCTAACATGGTGATGGCCGTACTTTCAGCCATTAGCCAAGACCATTGTGCTGTTCTAATCATAGGATTGCATGGTAAAACACAAATGGTTTGAACAATTCAGACTGCAGCGTTGCATAATTGGCATGAGCAGATTTTTACTCATACATGCAAACACCCACGTTCTTACACCCACTACAGAGGCAAATAGAAAATCAGAAAACTTCAGCTTCTTACCTCCATCGGAGTATGTTTCGGACCCATAACCATCCTGTAGGCCATTGCTCCAGGTGCCTTCATACCGAGCTCCACTGCTGGTGCTTTCCAGCCTCCCGTAGCGGCCCTTGAATCCTTGCGTCCACTCCCCCTTGTACTCCCACCTGCCTTTGGTCTCCACACCGACACCGTGCCTTTTGCCCTGTGCCCAGGTGCCTTTAAAACTGTTGCCACTGGGCCAGGTGTACACTCCAAGAACCTCAAATCCATGGCTCCAGGCCCCTGCGTATTCCCCCTGGCCCTGGGGCCCTGTGCAAACCCCTCGGCCATGAGCCTTGCCCTGCTCCCACCCTCCACAGTACGACCCCCCATCATCAAAGTCAAACCTGCCTCCAGTGGACATGCATGAAACAGGTTTTGGCAAATCCTCAGAATATCAAGGAAATGAACAGTAAAGGAAGACTGTGATAAAGAGGACAGGAGATCCTAAAACCGATTCAGCTCCTCGCCTTGTCAGTGCAAAAAGCAGGGAGGAGAAAATCAGAAAAGTCCAAATAAAGACAGCAACAAACTAATCAGGCTCTCATCCTAGCGTTACAGCTCTTCTCTGTCTGTGTCAGGCCTGAGGTAATTGATGCCTTTATTATGCCTGCTTCTTCCCATGGGCATGCAGATGGTGTACTTCTCTGCCTCTCTCCACACGGCCCCGCTGGGCAGAGGCTCGCATCCGTGCTCTGCTTTTCTTGCGTGGAGGCAAACAAGGCCTGTTTTTTTTTTCCACGGCTAGACAGATCCACACAGCAGCAACAGCACCGATATGTTCAATCAGACCTTTAATCGCACCCTCCCCACCAACGTGCCGCACCGGCACCCAAAAACGGCGATGCCAGCGGTATAATAGGATCCTAAACCTGTGCCTCTGTTCTAGATCACGCTTCCAATATAAAAATGCAGCATTTCGTCAGGCATCAGACATTCAACTAACAAGACCTATCTGGCACAGCATTCCTTTTTCGTTTGCTCCTGCTTCTTCTCTCCCGCTGTGACATAAAGGTGATGATTCTTCTCTGGAAGACCGGTTAAAAAAACATCAACATCCAAATGATCTTGCTTTCTCCCCAAACCCCCAGCTTCATTTGGGGTTATAAAAACATAGAAAGAAATGGATCTTATATTGTCTTAAGCCTTAGGATGCTCAGAATGTGCTCATTACTGGACTGTTCCACCCCAGCCAATACCCCTCCCCCACTGACGCTCATCTTGTCCTTGCTCTTAAAGGGAAAGAGGCTTAGAAGCACTCAGCATCCACAGCATCCTCGGATGTACACTTTTACTATTATCATAATGGCTGAAATGCATTTTGTTGATACCTCATGCATATTCCTTTGCTTTGTATCTTGGAGTCCAGTAAACGTATGGCACGCCCAAATGCAACCACTCCTTTCGGCCAATCTTGTTTGCGTCGCATTTTTTGCGCATCGACCAACCGCTGCACTGTACCACCTCTTCCCAAGCTATGAATCCTGTCCTACACTCTGCAGGTTTTTTTTTTTTTTTTTGCACGGACATTCTTGCGCAATGCCATCTGCAGGAACATAAAGGTACTACTACCTTAAACACGCAAGGTGGTTCTTTCCATCCAGTGAGTGCATGACTCTTAAAAGTGTTATGTTACAAAAAGATTGTAAGAAGCCATTGTCTTGTTGTGCGTGTCACAGTGGTCATCACAGCCTCCTTGCAGCTCATAGAGTTCCTGTGTGGAGTATGCATGTGCTCCCCATGTCTGCGTGGTTACTACTCCAGGTACTTTGGGTTGCTCTAGGTTCTCTAGGTTAACTGGCAGCTCTAAATTGGCCAGCATGCATGATCACTGGAGGTTCAACATGGCACCCCATACGTCATAGAACTCTTTGAGGATCTTAAAAAAAGGAGTTTTTGACATCAGTCAAAAAGAGATCAGTTATCATTATAGTGAGGCGCTTCTGTTTTTAAAATAATCCTCTAACACTTCCATAAAGATTGAAATCCAATGTCCCTTGAGGTCACAGGGACAAACCCGGCAGCAGCCATATTGACTGAGTAACACTAGCTGTTAGGCAGGGTGTATGCATTTTTTCAACAGTCACCACACAGATGGTTTTGCATGTCACGCTATCACGATATGGACAAACTCAAAAATGGGGCAGCCCCTCCTTACCTAAGCTCTGATCAAACCACACTATGTACCTTGTACCACAAGCTTGGCTCATCTAGACCCAACACTCAAGATCAAAGGAAGACAAGCGCCAGTACTCTTCTCTGTTCCAGTTGGTGGAATGAACTTCCACTGGACTTCTGAGTAGCCAAGGTAGTATGGCTGTCTTTTAACTAAAGGCTCACCTTTTCGCTCAGCACTTAAGTGAAGACTGACACTTTACTCGAATATTGAATTTTTAAAAAATGCATTCTAGTTGGGCAATAGCTAGTGGATTGTTGTCTTGGGTTACGTTTTATTTGTACTAACACAAGGCAATGTCTAGTAAGTTACTCTGGATAAATCTGTCTGCAAATGTAAAAGTAACCAACTGCACACAAATTGTAAGTCACCAGATTTTTCACAGGACAGACCTCATATAACGGTCTTACTTTAGACACAGAGCTACGCGACACCTGTATCAACTTTTAATGACTAACGAACCTATAAACGCTTAGAATTCCAACCAGTTTCAGATCCCATCCCGACGCCTTTAAGCTGTACCAACAGGCCAATACTATGGACATCAATTAAGATCATTTTTAAATAGTATTAGTATCTGATATGGTTAGTATGCCAGAATCTAGAAGGAACAAAGAGTACTGAAAGTTTAGAGTGGAAGACTTTCAGTGGCAGTTAGGCCAGGAGATCTAAACCCACACACGTCTGGTTATTTCAGGACCTTAATAAGCAAGCCACCACTGTGTTTGGACACCTTCTGATAACAGACTGGTATAAGAGAAATGCCTTATTGCTAGCTGGGGCGGCATGGCGGCTCGGTGGG
>JAUZST010002917.1:0-43488 GCA_034779995.1 Parotocinclus haroldoi
TATATATGAGACCAAGATCAGATGCTTATCTAAGCAGTCTCCACACTAATTACTTAATATATCCTAATGCTTATATAAGTTCTGGATTGAACATTCTTCAAACTAAACTAAACCCGAATCTTAAGTCATCTGGACGGACCTAAACCTAAACCCCAAGCCGTCGTGTACAAAAGTTTGCTCTACCCTGATCAAATGACATGAAAGGAAATGAAGACATCCTCTGCATCTGAAATATGAAAGATTAAAGGCGTGAGCACTTTTTTCAGACTTTTTTCCCTCGCTGGCTTTGAGAACTTAAATGCATCCATGGTGAATCTGCACGTGTGATATTTACTTCTTCTTTCGTCTTGAAAACACGAACCAAACCAAAACCAAAAGTCCAATTCTCAGCGAACCCTCACGTACACAACGCGCATCTTTTCGGCTTCGTTTGCTGACTCTGAACACGTCCTCCAATCAATCAATGCAAAATGTAAAACCGCACTTGCAGATCCTGCACGGTTACCTCAGGCCTTCTCGACGGGGCCCCGATCAATTTCAGTTCCTATAGTGTGAGTCACTGTTCGAGTATAGCTCGGTTCTCAGGAGATACGAGTCGTTTGTTTTGGGTTTTCCTTTTTCATAACAGTGGATGAGGGAGGGGAATGAAATGATCTGCGTACGCTTTTCATAGTCCCCCTTCCACTCAGCGCTTCATCAGTACGTTAATCTGTTACAAAGTCATTAGGGCTGAGTCAGACCGAGAGTCCATGCTATGCCGGCTGCGTTCCTGTCTGCTGCTGGTGGGCTTCGGTCTGAAAAGGTGTCGTAACCAGGACTTCCTTCAAACACTCGGCTCCTTCCTTTGCCACAATGGCTGAGGGTGACGTTATTTAAAAAACCCCACTGTTCTTTTGACGAGACATTACACTGATGGCGTCAGTAGGACAACATTGTGTTGGTTTGTGTCGCTTTTTATCAATCGTAAATGAAAGGCTTTGCTCAACGACCCCACTGTGGCCTCTTGGCAGAGCTGAGATTTAACCCCGGGATGTTCTAGTCCACAGTCCAATACCTTTGGTAGCTGTCATGGTTTTACATGCTTTTACACTTGTTTAATATGGAGCTGAGAAGCATCTCAGACCCCCTGCAGGCATGGATTGAGATTTAAACAGATAGGAATGTATCTAACATGCATTTCTGTGGCATATCCCAGTCAAGATACAACCTTGATATGCAAGACGTATGACTCCCTGGTGTAAACAGGGTCTCAGGCTTGCGTGCGGCTGTTTGGGAATGGAAAACCAACCCGTGCTGCTTCTGATAAACACTTTTTGTGCTGACATCGCTTGTTGTTTGGAAATTTCAGCCTGGGACTGGGTGGAAATTTGACAAATCGCCTTTGAAAGTCACTGAGATCTTCAGCGTCACCCATTCTGCTGCTACGAGGACTCGCCTCAGTCTAAACCTCATTTGAACTCGGTCTCGTCTTGGTGTCGGGGTAAGCCGGGTCTGTCTGAGGTAACGTTCATCAGAAACGAAACTTTTTCCATCGTTATTGATCAACAATCCATTCAGACAGAATAAACCAGTCGTTTCTCCACGTTCCTAATTAAAATCTGCACTCTGATTGACTGAAACTTCTCGTTCAGGATCTAATCAGTGGTTTTCTTCCATCCGTTTTGTTTAAATAGTCTGACCTTAAGATTGGATCAGATAAGATTTTCTCCCCCTCGCTGTACTCGCTGAATGTTTTCACGTTCAGTAATAAAAAATGGACAGACTAGATGTTGTTGTTTATATTTAAGCGACTTTATTTACTGATTCTGATTAAGATAGAAACAAGGAGGGGGAAACAGAATCATCACCATCATTTGCTTCCAAAAGTTCTATTATTTTAGTTTGATTAAGACTGTAATGTCCATCCATCCGTTATCTTCCGCTTAATCCACACGGCGTTGCGGGCCAGTCGGTGCCCATCTGGCAACCCAACTCTGCGCAAGGGCAGGAAAGGGCAGGAACAACCCTAGACGGGGCACCAATCCATCATAAGGCACGCTCCCAGTCACACACTAAGGGCCACTTAAGAGACTCCAATTAACCTAACGCGCATGTCTTTAGACTGTGGGAGGAAACTGGAGTATCCGGAGTAAACCCACACAGACACTGAGAGGACATGCAGACTCCACACAGAAAGGACCCGGGCCGCTTCACCCTGGGATTGAACCCGGTCTTGATCTTGTCTCGTACCCGGTTCTATAGGTCTTGACTTGAACATTAATGACTGCATTACATGTTTGATGGTTTGCCCCTGTAAGCGACTAATCCTTCCAGTTAGAAGGTAATTCTAAGGCTTTTCTCCATAGCTTTGGCCTGCACGTTACCGGCTCGTTCCTTTGAGCTCTGAGCTGCTATAAAGTACATGAGAAGTCTGGAGCGGCCGCTAATGTACTCTACATCACGGTACAGGCTAATGACTACCTTCTGGATCGCTCACCTTTTTTCTGATCCCTCCCGCCTTTTGTATACGGCTTTGACAGACGCATGTCACGCCACAAGCAGACTTGTAATCACAGCGTGCCTCCGTCACGACTTTGTCTGCTCGTGTTTGGGACGACAGCTTGTTATCACGGCATGGAAAATATGGGTTGCAGGAGCTTAAACGCTCCATGTCTTTTTCAGCACGACCTTCCCGCTCTTAACCTGGTACCTGTCTAACATCATACCGTGCCACTGACTTATAAGTCAGGAAAATGAGAAGCATGAGAGGGACGTGTGCTAAGAGAGATGTGAAAGGAATCCCAATGAAGGAGCATCGCTGCATTTTTTATCTGCCAAGTTAAAAAAATCTCTGCATTATGAAACTTTTGTAATATTCCAAATTCAAATGGGGAACACTTGGCCTTGTCACTGCACCTTAAAGATGAATTGTGTGGTGAGTCTCAGTGAGGTCTTTCAGTATTATAATGATACTGGAGAGTTTGCAATTTTGGAAGCTAATCAATCATGAATAAAAAAATTAACCAAGAAAATAATCCAAGAAAATGAACCAAGAAAAGAGAGGTAAAAGATAAAGAACAATTAAAAGAAGAAAGGGAAACAAAGTAATGGACACAATACAGAAATCATTAATTAAAAATAATAATAACAAACCAAGAAAAACAACCAAACAAAATAAACCAAGGAAACCGATGAATAAGATCAGAGAAAATGATCAAATAAACGCATCAAAGATTTCCACTGAATTAAATAAACCGAATCAACTAAAAAAAAAAAATCAAAATCAAAATGAAAAGAACTGAAGCAAGGTAACAAATAAAAGCAAAGGAATTGGGTTAATAAACCAAGACCAATAGAAAGAATCAAGATAATATACCCCAAAAAAGCAAAAAAAAAAAATCTCAATCAAGAAAATAAATAAACGAAATAAACGATCAAGAACCAATGAAAGGAATTGCGATTAAAAAAATAACTAAATAAATGAATCATATGAAGTGGAACTAATAAAGAAAATCAATCAGGAATCAGAAATTAGACAATAATAAACCAAGAAAAAAAAAGAAAGAAAAGAAAATAGAATGAAAAACAAAAGATGAAGTCTGAAAAATAATTTTCAAAAACAGGATCAAAGTAATTATTCGAGGGGTGGGGCCAGGATAATAAACCGAGAAAGGAATCCAAGAAAAGGAACCTATGAATAAAATCAAAACTAAGAATCAAAACTATGAACCAGTGGAAGAAAGTAAATAAATCAAATAAAAGGAAAGGAATCGATTAAAGAAAGTAAAGAAACAAACCAATCTATGAACTGGAAAGAAAGGAAATCAAGAAAAAGAATCAACCAAAGGAATAAAATAATCAATGAAAAATATTCATTTAAAAAAGCAAAAGCTAATAAAGTAAGAAAAGGAACCAAGAAAAAAGTTTAGATTTTATGCCTTATTCTTTTTCTTGGCTCATTTCCCCCAAATATGTCCTGTATTTTCTGTTTAGATCTTAATAAATAGAATCATGATATACAGTCATTGTAACATTGCTAAAACATTGAATCTAGTGGTGGCCTAAGACTTTTGCACAGTACTGCATATCCCGTTGTGTAATGTGAAAAATGAGAAGGATTTGGACAAAGTATGAGTTTTTCTTTTCTTTTTTAAGAGCTCTTGTGTTTAATTCGCTTACGTCTTTTAACACACACACACACACACACACACACACACACACACACACACACACACACACACACACACACAGAGAGCAAGTGAATGGACAGGGCAAATGAGATCAGTGCAGGCCAAGGCCAAATGGGCTGATGTCACTGTAGCTGATAACAGCTTTCAGATGTGTGTTAGCGCTCTGTGGCCAGCGCAGCTACGACTTATTCCATTACACATCGCACAGGCATCGGCCCGCCTGCCAAATAGCCTCCCAGTGATGTCACGCTCAGGCGTGTGGGCTCCTCGGGGACAGCGTTGAACAGTGCCCACCGTGCCAGGGTGTCATTGGCTGCGGCCAGTGGGGCGTGCTGCGAAAACTCCTAACGCGCACCGGTGACAGAGCCATGTTTATGAGGACCGCAATCAGGCTGCGTTCAGGGGAAAACAGACATTACGGGATTACCAGGTTTCCTAATGAACGCTTTCTGTTGCTGTAGATTTCATTCGGGATCGTAAACAAGCCGCGTTTCTGCGTGACTCAGCTTTCGAAAGCTGACACGATCTGCAGAGGAAATCATCTCCACGTCTACTCCGCGTTCTGTCCCCGCCTGGGGTCTCTCGGTCCAGTCGGGGTTACCCTTGGAAACGGAGAAAATATTTGGGCGAACCCAACACGCGGCTCGGCTAGCGCCCGAGCTCTGCGCGCTTCTCCAAAGTGTGATGTAATTGGCAGAGGTTTAATTCGATCAGTGCTGTGAAAACAAACATAGAGGGGAAACGCAGTCGCAGACGCACTGGGTTTACGTTACGTAAAGGCGCTGAGGTGCTGCGGGTCACGACTGAAGCGTTCCTGTTTATTAGCCGACGCTTTAAGCCCTTTGTGAGCTTAATGACTTAAGAACGTCTCAAAGAGGATGAGAAACTCTGAGAGAACTGTTCAGTTACCGGACAGTTACTTACTTGCTGGCGTTCTGGATTGGGCACTTACGCAAAACCCCGGGTCAAATGACTCGTTTCACGGCGGGCAAACGTAAAGGTGTGGTTAATGTTGACGATTATAAGATGTTTCAGTTGGTAATTCATCGTTTTATCCAAAATCATCCAGTTTGCAAAATCAGCTGCACCAAACAAGACCGAACATTTAAATAGAGATTTAAATCTGTGGTGCAGTGACAAAGTCAGTTAAAGAAATATCTGATGGATAAGTGATGGGCATGAGGGAGGCACAGAGGACTAATACTTTAGGTCAGCACCGACGCCGCGCCATCCAGCCAGGTCGGGCATTAGCTGCAGACAGGACTGACTGAATGAATCTTCATGAGTGCGGAGATCATCAGTGGCTCCTGCCAACCCTGTGATAACCTGGCGTCCAACCCTGGTATGCTGTGTTCCCCCCAAGGCTATTTGAGCTACATCTTGTAGCCCCATCCCTAAGTGGACCCTGTAACTCAGGGGACTCCAGGGAGGCGGAACTTACGGACGTATACACCCCTGATCTTTCAGGCGCCAGCCCCTACCGGTTTATGTGACACCAGAATGTTCTTGACAAAAGGGTATCAGTGGTTTTGCAGTGCTGGACCGCTCCAGTTCGAGACTTCTGGGCACCTCTGAGACTAAGAGGGTACTGGATGTTTGACCAGTGGGATCACACTGTACTAGTGCCCGGGCAAGGAACAGGGAACAGTCAGCTGGTGTATGAGAGGGCTGTGTGTCAGTACGCCCATAATGACTCCAAAAAACACCGCAAAGTACAGCCATGAAGTCCACTGCGCCGTGCCAGTGTGTAGTTCTCCATATTGTGACCAAGGAAGCATGCTCAGGGTCCAGAAAGTACCAAGGGGAGAAAGGAACAGTTACATTTACGGCATTTAGCCGACGCCCTTACCGAGAACGACTTACAACTCAAGCAATCATGGGTTAAGGGCCTTGGACTCAACAGTGGCAGCTTGGCAGATGTAGGATTTGATTTAGGGCCAGAGTCCAGTACCTTAACCCGCTAGGCCACCACAAACGAAAGTGTGAGTACGTCGTCAGAAAGGTCTGGTCCAGGATGGGAACTGAGAAGGAGCTGTAGACTAATACCATGGAAAACAATATAATAATAATAATAAAAGATTTACAGTTTTTAAATCTAAATACATAGTCAGCAGGGATTCAGTGCTTCCTTCTCGGCGATTCAAAAATGGGAAATGTAGTGAGGAAGAGCCGTGGTTGTGCAACAATTGCAAAATAAAAAAGGTTTTTGCTTTTCACTTTCAATACATTATTCAAACAATTGTTGAATAAACTCCTGATTATGAAACACGGAATAAAACACAAACTTATTAGTCCAGCTACGAAAATCCATATCAATTTTTCAATTATCAAGTTTTTTAGGAAAACAAATCCCATCGCATTCTGTACTAAAGTGTTGGCACTCAAACTTACCTGACCTGTTAAAGGAGGCGCTTTGGCTCTAAACCGCCGCTGTGCATAACGAGTGGGAGGCCTGCAGGCTTTGCAGAGCCGTTGTTATGGCCTGTAACGCTGGTACACAAAAGCACCGCACCCCTAATCTGGCTTTGTGTTCAGGCAGCGGGACGGGCGGGATTCATTTTTCTTTGACGTCTGCAAATCCAGCGCTCCTCGAAAACAAGCTTTTAATGACAGACGCCAATGTTTACAGGATTTATTTCTTCCTTATCCATGCAAATCAAATTAATCCTACAGGTTCTTTGGCTTGAGAGGAATCCATGCCATATTCGGTTGGCACCTGAGGCATGGCACCGAGTGCAGGGAATATAAGCCTTATCCTGGAGTGTAAACCTGCTGCTGACAATATGCTTTGCTATGCTTTGTCATGCACATTTGTGTGTGTGTGTGTCACATTTTCCATCTATATGGCTTCAGTTTTGTAACAAAACGATCCTTGGTCAGTTTATAATCATTATTGTTGAAACACACACACACACACACACCACTGGGGTGTCAAAAACCACCCCGACAGTACATTTCTGTGCTTTTTCTGGTTTATATGAGGATTAGTTAGTGTAGCAATGCTCCATTCAGCCCTGCTTTAACAAATTATAGTGCGGAAACACCAGTGTAAAATTCATGACTGCCCAAACTGGTTTTGCTGGTCAACAAATCTGGCCAAAAGTACCGCTGGTAAAACTGGGCTTGGCCCAAAACGTGCATGAATTTGCCTTGGCCTTGTGGAATAGAGATATAGTACAAAAAAGATTTTGTTGTGGGTATTTTGGCCTGCAGATCACAACGATAACCTTATAACGTAAACGTTAATCATTTTAAAGCTGCCAACACTACTACAGTTAAGAGTTGACTAAGGCAGGCCTGGGTATGGTTAATGGGGTTCGATGCTGGTGGAAAGGCTACAAAAGTAGCTCACATTTGCATGTTTGCTGAAACAGCAGAGTGAGAATACTTAACAATAGGATCTGTTCCATCTATGGCGAGTGTACGCTTCAAAAGTTCAAAGACATCGCCATGACTACACAAAGCCTATGAGCTCTACTGCAGATGGACTGGTGACCAAGAGGACCAAGAGGAACCCTGAACTCCTCACATATGTAGTCCAACATATGCAGTCACCCTGAGAGCTGGTCGATGCCTTCTCTACTAAAAATAAGAAATCTATCGATGCCTTCAGCCATGAGGCCAGTGCCACGTGATGACAGTGTGATGGTACCAAGGCACCAGAGACATGGGGCCTAGATGAGACAGCTGAAGATGGCATAAGGTACGAACCACATGTGGAAAATGACACTGATCCAGCTGTTAAACCCTGATAACACAGCCAGAATGAAATGACCTGGCCAGGGACTAAATCGAATTGAATTGTATTTAAGATTAAATAACATCAATTAAACTGATTTAAAAGTTTATATTAAAAACTCCACCATACAGGAAATCTTTGTCTTTTGAAAGTTTTTAGCCAAACACAGTCTATCATTAATCTATGATTTTAATGGCAACCAATCAAAGAAAATGTTTACAGTGTCAAAATAAAGTAATATTTTATGGACTTCAGTCATTTGAGAAAATTCACGACGATTTATGTGTAAACAACCTGACGAAGCTAGCAGAGTATTTTTGATCTTTAAACAACAACTGGTTAAAATTCCCTGGAGTGGCAACTCGAGGGTAAAACGGGTCTGACTGGAACCCATTCTGCTGATCAACGGTGTTTCTTTTCAGCAGGAAGAGCGAGGTCGAAGCATTTCTCAAAAACGAGAGGCATTCAACGGCTGAGACAGAGGGTAATGCATGAGACAACTTAGGAGAAAAAAGAGAAAGAGCAGAAACGATTCAAAGGGACTAAAACATAGTAAACACCACTTTGATTTGTGAGATTCCAAGCGACATGAGGAAACCAACAAACTAGGGGGTACAGAACGGCAGAACCGATCCGGGACTCGGGGAACCGCCTCGATGGATTCATGCAGCGTAGGCCAAACAGGGACTGCACCAGTAAAAAGGAACAGTGAAACAAGTCATAGGTCACGTTATAGGATAGTTCCCCTATACCCCAAAAGTCACAAAAAGTGCACAGAAAGTGTCAAATAGTGAGAATGAGTACACAGATCTACTGACTTGCTTCCAATGAAAGCTGAAAATGTTCTTTCTGAAATGTGTTTGCTTGCTTTCTCTAAGTCTTTCCTGGTATTTATATTTATATTATTTAGCAGACGCCCTTATCCAGAGCGACTTACAGTTCATACAGTCTTACAATCCATGCTATTATGGGCTAAGGGTCCCAGGGACCCAACTGTGGCAGAGGTGGGATTTGAACCCTGGACCTTCTGGTCCACAGTCCAATTCCTTAACCACTGGGACAGCGGTTAAGGTTAAGCTTAGCGGTTAAGGTACTGGACTCTGGAGAAGATGGTCCACGGTTCAAATCCCTTCTCACACCTTGACCCACCATTGCTTTAAATTGTAAGACTGTATGAACTGTAAGTCACTCTATATAAGGGCATCTGCTAAATGCGGTAAATGCGAACGTACAGGTGTATTATAACACTGTCAGGTTTCAGATTGTATTTTTAGTTTGTCTCCCAAACCTTTACCAAAAGTTCAGGTAGAAAAGCTAGCTCCTTTTGAGCTTTTAAATCCATAGAGCTCCATAAAAGTTGTCAAAAACATTAAAACATACAAAAGCCCAGTGATAAATATTTACGCTGGTTTTCAGACGCTGGGAGATGTGATCTAAGGACTCACCATGTCGCCATGAGGAACAGGGATGAAGTCTTACTTCCTGGATTAATATGCAGGCTGTGGCTAAAATAAAAGCTCCATGGTCCAAAACGTGGTTATGAAAATGTGAGACAGAAGTTTTGGAACAAAAAGTTAAAAATGATTTGTTTACATTATATCGCATCAGTATTAACGGCTGTTCATGACACTGGATTTGGGCTGTGGGAGGGAACCAGCTCTACCTGATCTACCCTGTCGTTATTTAAAATGAAACTCAATACCTTTCAGCTTTTAATTCTAATTCTCTTTAATGACTTTTTTCCTGTGAAGTCTTAGGTTTTTTTCCCTCTCTGTAAAGTGTCCTTGGGTTGTGAAAGACACTATAAAAACAGAACTGATTGCTGTCAGTCAGACGCAGTCACACAAGATCTTAATTCAGAGCAACCAGTTAAACTAACGTATGTCTTTAGAATATGGGAGGAAACCAGAAAAGTTCAGAGTTCGAGGTGGGAAGGTGACCACGGCACCCACTTGCCACACAGTGTCGCCCCGTGTTAAATCTAAACCTGTGCTCGCATGGTGCAGAGTTTTAATAGGCTCACTCACCGGGGTTCACTGACCGGGGTTCATGTCCTGGAGGTGCCTTCCCTGGGCCTATTTTAGAAATAACAAATATGAAGAGGATCCACAAGAACTGCTGATCTGGTCCATGCCCCATCACCCTCAGGGTGTTTTGGCCCCTTTGGTTAACCATACAACCTACCGAACAGTCAATGAGGGGGGCACCCTGGTCCAGTTTAACACCCTTCTTTTCACCCCTATAAATATTACTTGCTTTTCATTTGCTTTTCCGATGGTCTTGTTTACCGAAACAAGATCGAACGCTTCTTTTTACACATTCGTTGTGAAATACCAACCCACCCACCCTTTTGTGAGCAGTACAGAGAGAAAACCCAACACACTTACATTCAGACCATGATTGATTTGACCCAGTTCTATCTTGCACCATCTTGTCTGGTGCATAAGGAGATTTCGATTCAGATTTTAACATTGAGACGAATTCAGATCTAAGGCAGCGCTACGCGGACGACCTCGATTCATCCTTTCAGGATGCGTTTGATAGGCTAATGCTGTTCAGCGCTGTCGATCCGATAAGATTATAGATTAGAGCTGCTTAGCTGCTGCCTCGACAGCCATTCGTCCCCATTGTCCTGTCATTCACTCGGCGCTTGTGTCTTTTCACGTCTCTTCTCCTGTAATCCCTATATAAATCTTATCTGATGCAACCGAGCAGCACTCTGCGCTGGCTCACATGCAATCTGTGCCTCTTCTTAGATCATCTCCAGGTTGTTTGCATACGCTCAGACGCGGCCTGATGCCCGACAGGTGGCCGATGAAACCTGTGTCATGTGTTTGGGCAGAAAAGTTTCTCATTTCTGTACGAAGCGCTAGTCTAAGCATAATCACTGCTGCCATTTTCTGATGAACAGAAAACCAGACAAGTTAAGTAAACCAGCCGATTTTCTTAAATTCGATCATTACGTGGACTATAGAGGATCATCACCCATCAGAGTCGGGTTTTGGATCATGTGGAAACACGACACCGCTCATTTAACAACAGATTTAAATTCTTCCACTCAGCCAAAGATGGAAACAAGTAAGATATCAGTATCGGTTTTAACCGTCGTCGTTTATTATAAGCGCTTTCTGAAATAGTTGCCAAACCGGTTACATAGTCCATAATAACCACAGTCACATGCACGTCCTGGAACTCAGCTAACAGCCATGCTATCCAGCGCTAATCCGAAGCTTAACGCTGTTACACACAGGTAGACAGGAGTCAGAAGAGGTGGCTCAAGTATGTTTGCTAGGTATCTGCATTTTCCCTGATCATATTTTACTTCCTACATTTCAGAGTAATTTCAAAATCTGTACACTTCGCTCTGTGTATTTTATGTTTATGTAGGCTCAAATGGCTACAAAGTTCAGCACTACTAAACTATTCCTTTTGAACTCTACTAATGCAATCGGTCGAGCTTAATGCATTCTACTCCTAAAAATAACTATAAAAACTTCACACCGTTTCTAATAACCAGACACTGGAGGTTTATTCATGTCCCTTATTGTGAATTCTAACTTCTGCAATGGATAAAAAGCTATGGAATATTTCTAGACATTTGCATTAAGTGTTCTTTCATTCGATGAGAACTATAGTTCGGGTTAAAGATCGGGATTTACCGCCTTACTGGATATTAATATGTCCAGCTAGGAGAGATTTAGGAGCCATCCATCCATTATCTTCCGCAGGAAGATAGGAACAACCCTAAGGGCACACAGTCACGCCCTAAAGGCCACTTCAGCAACACCGATTAACCTAACATACATGTCTTTGGAGTGTGGGAGGAAACCGGAGTAAACCCACACAGACACAGGGAGGACATGGTGACTCCACACAGAAAGGATTCACCCTGTGATTGAACCCAGGACCTTCTTGCTGTGAGGCAGCGGTGCCACCCCACCGAGTCCCCATGCTGGAGATTTGGGCGCATTTATTTAAAACAAAACGTAAAAACATGCTTAAAACAAGTTAATCAATATGCATGAAAATACCTACAGTTAATAAAAATAGTATGACATAATGGTTATGTCAGTAAAAATGCACGTTTAATCTTTATTAATTTGACCGGCTGTTTACAGATCAACTTCAGATTCTTGTTTTCTTTTATAATTTGTTATAACTGCTAGAACCTTGGTCGGACGTTCAACGTTTACCAGTAAATGAAACCGCAGTATGTTTTATTATTATTTTTTGAGAAAGGATGTCAGTTTACATGATTAACAATATACCACAGTCTAAATCGTAATGTATAAAGCAGCTTTACGAGCAAGCATCATCGAGTTCACCAGCTCAATCAGCTTAACCAGCATAAACTCGAACCTGGAACATGAAACTGGTATGGTCTAACTGGTTGATCTTCCACGATTTAAAGCAGCGTTTGGTAACTTGCTGTGCTATTAAATGACTGTAAACCCTCAATGAACCCCAGAATCTGCCCTGGCTCCGTGCTATAATCCCACTGAACTAAAACATAAGGATTTGGACCTGTAACCCAAGCCCTCAGGAGAGGGTGGAAGGATTGTTTGTTTGACCCCAGGCCCAATAATCGCTTTTCCGATTAATGAAGAAGCTTAAAGAAAGAAAGCAAAATGTGGAACTCGATCCATGGCAAATTCGCACCGCCAAATGAAAAACATGCATGAGAAATCAGATCCATCAAGAACGGGGTCATGGACCTGAAGGAGACCCCCGGGAGTGCTCTCCAGTCGTGTTTAGATCTTCACAATGTGTCCCTAATTAGCATGTTAGAGACAAACGTTTATAGAAATAATGATGCACTTACACAGTTTTGCTTTTGCAAAACACTCTCTAGCCAATACCTTGACTAGGAAGTCTGAAACCTTTGTGGATTAACATTGTTAATCTGTAGAATCTAGCAAGGTCCTCTACCTGCACGTTTGGACCAGAGACTAACTCGTTCTTGATGAGCTTTAGAGACTTTGTGTTAGTTCCTCGTCTTTTTGAGGGTCTATTTCCTCGACTTATTTGCACCAAGCACCAAATGTCGTCCTATTGTAAGTAGTACTGCTTTGTTACCTGTACATTGTCTCTAAACTATAACTATATAAATTGGTTCACATT
Organism: Parotocinclus haroldoi; assembly: GCA_034779995.1. Lineage (NCBI taxonomy): Eukaryota > Metazoa > Chordata > Actinopteri > Siluriformes > Loricariidae > Parotocinclus > Parotocinclus haroldoi. The sequence goes on from JAUZST010002917.1 coordinate 13,030, forward strand.
CACGTGTTGAGTCTCATCTTCTGTTGTATCGAATCTACCGATGCAAAAGTATCAGGTCCATCGTACCAGTGTGACCATTTTAATCTACACAGGCTCTTAACTGTACATGATCGTATTTTCAATAATTATGTGACCGTCCATGAATTAAAGGTGTGCTGTTAGTGTTAGTGATGCTGGGTAGATGGGGTAGTCCACTCCCGTTTTCAGCGGTATCTCTTGGTACAGTCTCATGATCCAAGCCATTGTGGGTTAAGGGTCTTGCTCAGGGACCCAGCTGTGGCAGAGGTAGAATTTGAACCCTGGACCTTCTGGTCCATAGGCCAGTACCTTAACTCGTAGTCCACCCCAGTCCCATCATATTACAGCCTGGCCAGCGTCCATTTAGGTTAACAACCTGCTTAATAATACAATAAACCTATGAATTAGGTTCCAGAGTTCCATTCCTGCATTTAACACCTAGGCTGCCCAAGGATTTGGGTCCACTTTTGCATCTTGGTCCTTGGTTTCTTAGTTAGAACCTTTACGTGTTTTTTCCTTGCCACTGTCGCTCTAGGCTTTCTCAGTTAGAGCTGCGGGCCTAGACATTTGTAAAGCTGCTTCTCTACAATGCATCATTGTAAAAAAAGGGCTTATAGAAATCAATTCTAAGTAAATAAAACAATATTTTTTTTATTCCAGTCGACACTTTGCACCAAGAAACATTTTAGACAATGTAAATTAGAAGCAAACAAACAAAGGACATGACCCAGGTACTCTTTAATGCTTACACTTCTTCTTCCGCAGCTCTTAATAGATCAGTGCCTCTTGCCGCTTGATCTGAGAGACGATGACTTCTGCTTTTCCTTTTTTAGTTCTCTGGTTTTTGACTTGAAATGTCACTGGTATCTCAGCATTCACTTAGGTGACTAAGGTGACGAGGCTCAAATGCAACACGGACCACCCATACGTCTCCGAATCAGAAACAAACGGCTTTGATAGGCAAGTGATGGCACATTAATGCCACAGAGTGAATCACGGTTTAACAGGGATTGTCTTTTATAGTGTATATTATATATATATAATGTATGTTCTACGTTGAAGCAGTTGTGCGTTTTATATTTAGTATCTGTTCATTGTAACTCCTTGTGACATGAAAGTCATACCCTTTTGTCACTCTGGCTTTTCAAAAAGAAAACATTCTTTGTTTTTCTAGTCCCACGCTTTGCTGAACACATTTTTATTCATGCAGAATCTGGAGGAATAAAGTGGAATAGGAAGTTTTAAAAGGCAAAAAAGTTTATGGGTGTTTCTTTGAGGAGCGGTTCGGAGTTTCCGTGTCCATGTGGGTTTACTCCAGGTACTCCTGGACTTTCCTCCCACTGTTCAAAGACATGCGTGTTAGGTTAAGCCTCCTAATGTATGAGTGTGTGTGCACGCATGTCCCCTGCCACGGATTGGAGATCTGTCTAGGGTTGTTCCTGTCTTTTTAACTCCTTTAATTAATTATATACAAGTGATCACAGTGCCTTTATAACATTTGGTGAATTAATGCATTCAGGTGCTCAGGTGGCACGGTGAAGTGAGACTGGATGTTAACCGGGGCCTCCCGGTCAGAATGGACATGTGTGCCAGGGTCAGGTGGTCGCCCTGTCCTGAGCCATGTGCTCTCTGGGATTGCACCCAGACCTCGACCAGAAGAGGCTGGGTTCAAATGTGACATAAAAAATAAACTTAAAAGACCTGTACAGCAGCGACACAAGCACCCTTGATTTTGTATTGAGGGTTAAGGGAGTTGGCCTGAACACCTAACCCTGCACAATAACCCCTTGAGGACCAATTTATTGTCTCGTACTATTAAATGGACAGCAAATGCGATTGAAACAACCTAGAACAGTTAAATAGCAGGCTGGTTCCAATATGTATGTGTTATATGACAGAATTTGGTGTTAAAATAACTTTAGAGCGTAAAATCCTTACAGTCATTCAAGGGTTAACCTCTGAGGCACCGAACCTTTTTTTCCCCCCCTGGCAGCTAGTGACAAGTATTTTTAGAAGCACTGACTGTGTTAAAACTTTCTTTTTTTGTCAGCCAGCACTGCCGGTAAGCTTTCAGGTGAGGTGAACGAGGAAGGGACGGCGATACGATTTGTAAATAATAAAGGGCTGAGCTCGGAGCCGTGCGGTACACCCCAGTAATCTCACTCGAGTTTGACTTGGAAAACAGCATAATGGTTTCAGCATCATGTTGTACATTTATGTTTAGTCATTTGGCAGATGATCTCACGCCTGAGTGATTTCCAAACACGCAGACAGTGAAAGCACACAAAGAGTCTACCCAGTTACCGATTTGTTCATGCTCTCTTCACACGCTTGCATCTGCATTTCTAACTGTATTATCGCAATCTGAATCTTTCAATAAGGCGGACAATGAGGCGGAACATGGTAACACAAGCATGCTTCCGACACGATATACGGTAATAAGAGGAACAGACGGAATGTAAGCAGAAGCTAACGCGTGGGGAAAATAGAAGCCCTTCTGCATGAGATCTGTGGCTTAGCACATTGGACCCAAATTCATTGATTAAAACCAGCAAGAATCAGGGAATTAATATGCAAAATAATGTCCATCCATTCATTATCTTCTGCTTAATCCACACGGGAGTCGCGGGCCAGCCGGTGCCCACCCAGCAACTCTGGGCACAAGGGCAGGAACAACCCTAGATGGGGCGCCAATCCATCGTAGGACACACATGCACACAGTCACAGTCACACACTAAGGACCACTTTAGAGACAACAGTTAACCTAACACGCATGTCTTTGGAATGTGAGAAGAAACCAGAGTACCCGGAGTAAACCCCCAGCAGACACGTGAAGGGCATACAGTCGCCACACAGAAAGGACCCAGGCCGCCCCACCCTGGGATTGAACCCGAGCCCCCCGTGCTGGTGATATAAGGTATGTTTATATAATTAGATAATAGATTTAACACCTCAGAGACAGAACAACAGGTTCAATGGAATTAAATCGTGCAGTTAAATTTGATTTATGTGTAGGTATAAATCTAAATCTAAAAAGGCATTTCAACATGACTGAAATTGAACTTTCATACTGTATAGCGTTCTATGTTGAAGCAGTTGTGTGTTTTATATTTATTTTTAGTAAGAACGGTGACATTTCCAAAAAGAAACATTCTTTTTTTTCTCCTAGTCCCATGCTTTGCTCAAGACGTTTTTTATGCATGCATAATCCGGAGGAATAAAGTGGAAAAGGATTAGCGTTGGAGCGGCCCCGGGCTCCCCGTATCCATATGGGTTTATTCCAGGTACCCGGTTTCCTCCCACAGTTCAAAGACATGCGTGTTAGGTTAATTGGTGTCTCCAAAGTGCCTCAGAGTGTATGACTGTGTGTGCACGCATGTGCCCTGCCATGGATTGGAGATCTGTCTAGGGTTGTTACTGCCTTGTGCCCTACACTGCCGGCTGGGCAGCGATGAAAAAATCTGGCCGTTTATGAGGTCGTTTATTGAGAAAATGATTTGTCGACAGGCACGGTCATCCAGTCATATAAAAAGGGGTGCGGGCCAGTCAGAAGTCGGCGTCACCAGCTGAGAATGTAAGTTGCACCAGTGCCACCGGTGGCAAAAGTTTGCCATTCGTTGTTGCTGTTGTGTGTCGAGCAGTTTGTGAAGCACATTCTCACATGGAATCTCCACAGACAAACAGTGGTTTGCCCTCCTAAAACAACAGCCACTTTTGGGGACTGACTTAGAAGGAACTACCCCTTCGAGAAGCTCCCCTGAGAACCACATTTCTTCCAGGGCTTTTTGGTTTGCATTTGCACTGCCAGTAGGAACGCTGTGTGACATTAAAGTGATGTACGATGCAAATTTCGCTTTAATTGTGTTAAGACGAAAAAAAGGTGGTTGTGCCTCGACGGAAACCCATACGCTTGGCACAGGCACTGTCCTCTTACGTCACTCAGGGTTCCTATGGGCTGAGAAAAGTTCCTACCTTGCCACAGGAACTAAATGTTTGTTTGTTTGTTTATTTGGCTTATTTAACGTCGCTTATCGGCATCAGTGGCCATCCAGCGACACACACAAGGTTACATCCATACACAAGTTAATCTGAAGACCAGTCATATATACACAAGTCAATGACACCATTTAGAGACACCAGTTCATCTAACACACATGTCTTTGGACTGTGGGAGGAAACCGGAGTACCCGGAGTAAACCCACGCAAACACGGGGAGGACATGCAGGGAACTTGTATCGTGGAAAGGGGTATGATATTACAGCTTTAATAGTCAAATGTACTTCCAAACAACCAGTCTGAAATAGCATTGGCATTTCCTGCATTAAATTTAAATAAGCTCTTAACACTGGTTCATCTACTGCTTGTGTTATTTACACTATTTCACTCTAAAAGATAGGTAATATATTACAGTAGTACATCATTCCACTTTCCTTAAACTAAGACGAAGGCACCACTTTTATCACTTTTTTTAAAAACAGCTGTGCCTCTGATCGAAGCACTAACAAGAATTACCAGCTATGTGTGTCCTTAGTGATTCTTTGCATACAGCACTGGACCTCATATCCTTTGCTGTTGAAGTTTTGATCAGGGTTTTCGCACTATTCAGTGTCCACTAGCCGTTCGCTTTAACAACTAAACTGCTAAGATTTATAATACATTTGAATAGAAAATTTAATTCTGTTCTAATTCCATCGTTCGTGTGTGTAATCGTCTTACTGGTTGTGTGCTCGCTTGCTTGTTAGCTCATGGTTGGAACTAAAGACTGTTCTAACTTGATGTTGTTACTCGTGTTTGTGCGAATGACTATACGCTGCTTGTTTGTAACAAGCCATAAGTGCCGTTTATAAGTATAAAGTATGTACGTGTCCTACAGCAGGTTTGTCCCCCACCACCTGCAATTGAGCAAACCTAGGGCAACAGTGGAAAAGAAAAACCCCTGAATATAGAAGGAAGAAACCTTATGAGGACCAAGACTCATAAAAGGACTCATCCTCCATGGGTGGCCTAGATGTTAATTGAATGATTACATTGTAGTAATAGTAACATCAACTAAATAATATAATTTAAATCAATAATACAATTGAAATTAGTAATAAAATTCAGAAGAAATAACATCCTTGTGCTGTTCGTAATACTGTGTATCAGTGCATTTTTGACTTCCGTCAAATAAAAGTATCAGGTCCCTCATACCATCCTGTTAAGTGCTATGGCTTAACCCGAGACATACTACTACTGTATACTACTGTTATACTACTGTAGATGCTATCATTCATTTATGAATTTTAAATTCACTTCTAAAAATAAAAAAATCCATTAAATCCATCCAGTGATTCTGTGTAGATTGTATCGTTCCGCTCGTGTGTTCAGCGGTATCTCTGACACACTTATGTATCGTCTGCAGTTTTCTTGTGAAAATACTCTTTCTTTACATTACAGAAATGTACAAATTGTTACTATGGTAATGTCCGTCCATTTCAGTCAACGACCTGTTTTTGGGAATGTAATACTATCGCTAAACGGCGCCTGGAGTTAAATGCATCATGGAGAGAAGGAAGAACTTCTACGTGTTTGCTACATGACTACAATGTGTCTCAAGCCTCCTCCTGAAAGGGTTTGAATTCAATTTCAGGTTAAAATTTAAGATTTAAAGGCTTCTTGTATTTGCACACTAGTTTTTACAGGGTTCATCTCCGTTCGGATACAGAACGAACTGTAAATTGGTTAGAGAGAAAACTTGTTTCTATGTAAAACTATGTTTTTATGTGTCTGTATAATAACAGGAAACGATGTTCTTGAGTCATTCCGGTCGTATACAGTTCTTTTATAAGAACTGTATCTTTTATGATGTGATTTCTTTAGATCAATTAAAACCATGGGTCAATAAACCATATTAATTCTCATTGACCCTGCCATGAAGCCTTAGGCTAATACTATAATACTAAATACATGCAGTCCCCAGGTTAAGCCGCACTCGACTTACACAAAATCAATCTTACGACGCTAATCCTAATATTTTATAATGAATCTAGTTTCGACAAAAACCGAGTTATGACGATGATGCGTACAGTCAAGTCGTATTCATTTCTATATGGCTTTTTACAATGGTGCATTGTCTCAAAGCAGCTTTATAACATTATATTATCTTATGAGGCCAAGCCCAAATGTTGCAAGCCTAGGGTGACAGTGACGAGAAAAAAATCCTGAAAAGTTGCAAGGATGAAACCTTTGGCGGACCAAGATTTAAAAAAAAATATGATAAACAAAAATAAGTTATGAGGCCCAGTCGGGGACTACTTTTTTGTCATTGTCTTAGCTGCAGCGTTGGTTCGGCGCAGTAATACAGAGGAGCCGTGTGTGTGTGTGTGTGTGTGTGTGTGTGTGTGTGTGGTCAGTTTGTACTCTGTTCTCGCTTTGTCCTGTGCTTACATTTGTGTATTTACAGTTATATGTTTTTTTGCCTTTTATTTCGGCTCCCAAGCATAAGGTTGAATCTACTGATGGCAGTTCATCTAAGAAAAGGAAAGCCAGCACGATGGAAGTGAAAATGTACATAGTAAAGCATTCAATTAAGAAAGATACTCCCATGAACACTGCTTGTCTGCTAGGCTTTATTAGAACAATTGTAGCCACAATAACTTTTTGATATTTCTATAAATAGTTTAATGTTAAGAATCGAGTTGTGATGAAAATCGACGTACACCATGCTGTAGGAACAGTTCTGCGTCTTAACCTGGGAGCTGACAGTACTACAGACTGTCTAAACCTGTGATGTAACACCCTCCCTATGTATTATACTAGGAAACGTGAAGGGACCGTAATAGATGATCAGCTCAGTGAGAACCAGTCCTTGCTTCCTTTGTATAAGTAAGTGCCCACGTTGGGTCTGGATATGTTTTTGCGTGGAGGCCGGAGCCACAGTCTGTGAGCCCCGGGGTTTTATGAATGACTTGTGTGTGTCTGTATTCAGACAACAATGTTTTCATCATATGCTTCCAGTTTCAAAAGCGTAACGCAGAGCTTATCAGTTCCTAGAAAGCACTCTCTCCCTTCTCTTAAGCAGAGAACGCTAATCATGTTTTAAAGCTGCATTACATAACCCGGTCCTGAGCAAACACGGTTTGCATTTCGGATGAGGCCAGCATGGCTGCGTGTGGAACCATAACGGCTGAATGACAGACTAGCATAATCACACAAGGAACATCAGGACTCTGTTTTTGTACATAGATAACGTTTTTAGGATCTCCCAAAGACCACAGTAAACAGCATCATTCCTGACGGAATCCATCAATGCACGCTGAAAGAAGTACGAGGCATGACCTTCAGTGTAGTACATGGGGATCCCTCTTTTTATTTACTTCTTGTCCCTACCCCACTTCTCGCCACCTTCCTGGACTAAGCACACCAAATATACGGTCGTTTCTGTATCACGCACACCCATCCACTGTTCTAGCGGCACAATGCAACATTCAGGTCCTCTAGCACCGACGTCAAATGAGTAAGCCGCATTAAAAAAAAACAATGCACATACAGAGTAAACATCCAGTCCGGTCCTACTTTTAGAGGAGTCAGCATCAGATGCAATCATGCAATGCAGATCATTTATGAACCACTATCTGACAAAAAGGTCAAATTAGCCAGCGGAATATGAATCAAGCACAAGCAACAAATATGCATGCAGATGGCCACATGTTGAGGAGCCAGTCATCTGTACTCACATAGCATCACAATCATCCTATTTTGTTTTGATCTGAGACACCCGTGGATTCAGAGTGCACAGGCGGCAGCTAGATGAGTGCGTCACGCCGAATGATGAGCAGGATGACCCCTGGAGGTGCGCGACGAAGTATCCTATGCAAAACTAACTCATGTCCTTGCCTGAGGTGCGGTTTATATACATTTTGCCTGAGACTGCATCCCAAGGGTAGCCATCTTGCCTCCGTCTGATACTTCTCAGTCAGCCAGTTGTATGTCAGGGCTAAACCTGGATCACCTTCTTTGACTCGACCAACAACAACAGTGTGGATAGCTTTCTTATTTCTGCTACACCAGTCAGGACAAAATGTGACCCTCAGCCATTAATGACCCACTGCCTGTGAAGCACCTGCACTGTTTTGGCACACCTTTGTATTTTCAATACACGTGCATATGGATGGGATGGCAAGGTGTCTCAGTTTTCCCCCTTGACAGTTAGGAAGGCACTTGATGCAGACCCTTGCCCTAAGTGGATGACACTCACCATTGAGGTGCTGAAGGAGTTGAAGCTGAACGGCTGACTCACCTTGTTGGAGGCCATCTCGCTGACCGAGTGGCGCGTCTGCAACGTCTCCAGCTGGTCCAGGCACCAGTCGAGCTCCTCCAGGGTCTCGGTGGCCAGTTTCTGGTAGGCCTCCTCTGGGGGGAGACAGGAGGGAAGGGGGTGGTCAGTTTTGAGGCGTTTCACAGGGCTTGCCGAGGCTTCGTACGCGGCCATGCCGCGTTGTCCGGGTTTTACACGCGGGTGGCTCTTCATGCTGCGCTGGAAAAAGGACTCCCCTATAAGCTAGAGAAGCGGCGTAAATACAACCCTGCACGTCTGGCGCTGGGAACGGCTTCCATTCAGTCAGGATTAGCGCAAGAAAGTCCAGAGGAAAAAAAAGAAGAGAGAGAAAGGGAGTTATTATGCTGTGAGCCCAGCAGCGCAGGGATCCTGGTCTACAGAGCGATGCAGCACCATGCTCTAACTAAACAAAAACAAGCCGCACACAGCCACAAAGTCCTTGCCAAATCCTCTTTCACAAATCCTCAGCCAGATGTGTCAGTGCCTAGTATAACAAACGTGCATCCGAGCACAGGGCCAGTGCCAATCTCCAGCAATGGTCCATCAGGTAGAGCGGAGAAGAGGGAGAAATTGTGGAGGACGGCTCTCGCCTTTCATTCACTTCTTTTCAGAGCAGATTGGAAAAGCAAAGCCCCCTCCTCATGCACCTCCTCTCTAAGTCCCGCGGTTAAAGACCAGAGCCCCATATGGAGCAGTGGGAGCACAGTGATGAGCTTCTCCTCCCTCCTCCACAAGCTGATATCTGATCTTATGAAAGAAAAAAATCGGCAAATGCGCTCGCAAGAGCCGAGCAACAGCTCAGCAGGGCCGCATGACTTAGGAAACATTGCTTTACACAAGACACAATCGGTTTCCTGTGAAAGCACAAGCCTAAAGAGCCGGAGAGCACGACACAAGAAGACAGACAAAATGTGGCCTGGATTTGCGGACTGGATGCATGAAACGCTGCAATCACGAGGATCTGTCTGCGGAAAAGGAGTTTTATCGATCAAAGCTTGCATTAGCGATGTACATTCAAGCCAAATTTTAGCTGTCGCTCTCGTACATGTCCCTTCTCGCTTAGATCACAGACAACAATGTTCATTAGCACAGCAGATGGATGCATTTAACCATGCTAATCTGCTTGTTTCCTGAGTAGATCACAAACTCAGAACGCCTGAAGGAAGTGTTGGAGCAAGGAACTTGCAGGTGATGAGACTGCTTCATTTGAGGCACATAAATTCTGGGAAAGCTGCACGTCAATTCTGACTTGTTCAAACCACATCCCGGCAGAACAAAGTCGAGGCTAAAGGATGTTTATTCGTCTCTCCATGAAGACAGCAAGCAGAGAGCTGCTTAATCTTGTAGATGCTCAGGTGGATTGTGGTGTGATGTTGGGTATTGTTTGGATTTTATTAGTTCAGATTCTAAGCTTAGATTCCAACATGGTCAAAAATGGTTAAGCTTTTTGCGTTTGATTTTCTACTGTCGTATTCATGAATTTTAGCCTCTTCATTGCTAACGAGAAAAGACTTTTACAAGTTCAGAGAGTTTAAAACACTTAAGATGAACAAAAAATGTGGCTTGATGCACCACAGAAATGACCAAAGAAAACCAAACTTCTCTTAGTTACTATTGATGATAAGTAATTTCTACTGCTGAAATGAAAAATGTCTGTTCAAAACGAAAAGTCATTTGTTTTACGGAAAGCTTTTTTCTTCCCATTTAATCCCATTGTAAGTAAAGAGCTTAATCTGGCTAAAACAATGATCTGTGTGAATGTGGTGGCCTAGCGGTTAAGGTACTGGAGTCTGGACCTGATGGTCTTTGGTTCAAATCCCAACCTTTGCCAAGCTGCCGCAGTTGGGTCCCTGAGTGAGGCCCTCAAACCACAACTGCTTGGATTGTGGACTGAAAGTCACTCTGGATAAGGGCACCTGCTAGATGACATGAATTTTATATAAATGTATGATCTGGGAAAACCAAATTTCTCTCTCATTATTGGAGATAAATAATATCTACTGCAGAAATGCTGAACTTGTAGTCCAATGGAAAAGTGTAATTTTTATATTAAGCCTTTTAATTATGTGTAAAATAGAAATAATTAATTTCCTTGTAGATTGTGGGTTTGTCATTTGAGCAGTAAAGATTACTTATATGCAGTAGTAATTAAGAGAGGAGTGTTCATGCTCGGCATTTTAGTCGGTTGAACCTGGTACACTGCTGAATCTCAGTATCATTCAACTTTTCAACTTTTCAAAAATTTTGCATTTTTTCTTCTCTCAAAAGTTGAGCCAAACATTTGACCGCCCATCTTCCACTAATGCTCTAGCAGAGCGTCTCAAAATGAAATCATGTAATGACGTGTGTGATTACATGGTGCACCGGTGCCGGCAGATATGTGCCTCCTTAATACAGACATATTTTTACACAAGCCATGGAAGTGGATTTAACCCATTAACGTATTAGCAGGAACCGATAAAGTGAATATAAAATACTATTTTTTAACAGGTACCAGATTTTGACACCCAAGTCTAATTATAAGCATATTTATTGAAACTATGATTAGAAATACGCAATAAAACTGAATTATGCTATGTCTATGCTGGTTTCCTTGCTACTGACAAAATCCATGTTGTACAAATGGAAAATTCATTCATTTGTACAATATTCAAATTCTGATTCAAGAGCATACACTTTCTTAATGCCCATATTCCAAAAGCATCAGTCAATTAATGTGCGGCCAAATTGGTACCTGATGCAGCTGCTTCAATGCAGCCTTTTGAAGAGCACTGAAGCAACTGTGAGAATGGCTACAAAGAGAGAAATGTGAAACAGATGGTGAGAGTTTATCACACCACGTATCACTTTCTCCTTCTTCTCTATCTTTATCCCCCCATTTCAAAGCACTGTGCAATCGCTCAGGAGAGTTCTCAAGCACAGGGGTCCGCTGTCCTTGCTGACAGCGTCTCCTCTGACGTCAATGGCATTCTTATGTTCAGTGTGGCACTCTGAGGCTGCTCTGGCTGTTGCTAAACTCTGGCCTGGAATCTCCAGGACAGGCTTCCAGGCACTCGTATAATGTCCTCTAATGCCCCTTAAAGCATATTTCATATTTCTATGAAATTCTTCAAGTTGTCACAATTGTTGTAAATTAATGAACCCTCACCCCTCTCCTGTTTTTAGCTCTCTTATTCAGTTCAGGATGACAGGGGATCAAGAGCAGATCCCAGATTCTCTAGGTGTAAGGACACCTTGGATGTGACGCCAGTACATCACAGGACCCACCAGGGGATACTGGCCACCCCCAATGCCCATTGTTTCACTGTGGTTTAAGCATCCCGAGGGACATGAGTAACCAACCTCCTGATAGCACTTAAAACAACCAAATGCAGATTCATGTGGCAACTCGTCTGACCGTATTTAATTTCAGACCTTTAGAAGATTATCCATTATCCAGAGCGACTTACAGCTCATACAATCTTACAATCCAAGCACTTGTGAGTTAAGGATACTGCTTGATGTTTCAACAGTTGCAGGTTGGCAAAGGTGGGATTTTAACCCTGGACCTGTTGGTCCATAGTCCAGTACCATAACTGCTAGGCTACCACATTTCCAGCTGCATTTCCTGCTTTCTTTGAACCTGGCTCCGAGCAGTGGCTCCCAGTCACTGTTGCTCCTGTGAGTCGTTGTTAGTTTGAATGTTGACCACACAGACCAGTTGAACATTTTCATTTGACACAGGGACAAATTGAGCAACATTGATGGGTGTCAATCGAAACACTTTGTCACTGTGACTGTTCTTTTTATGTTCTGTACACAGCTGATGTTCCCATTCCATGTTATAGTTGCCCCAGCTGCAGTTCTGTCCAATTGCAATCTTCATTCTAATACAGTATTTGTCTTTGTGAATTTTAGCATATCTTGGCCTTTTCACTCTGATTTCATTCCAAAAAACAGTGGTTTCCATATGAAAGGTGGTATAAATATATCAAAGTTATCACTTTGAAAACACATCGGACAGATCTCAATGGGGAAAAATCATTCAGAATATCTTCCCTGATATGGACTAATGTATATACACTGTTTACAAAAAAATAGGGGAAATTTCATTATGGAGTATACCAAGCGAATTTCAAATAAAAGTATTACAGATGTAACACTGAACCACTAATAAGAGTTATAATTCTCATTCAGATTTAGACATATAACGTTGTATGTGTTGGGCCTCTGCTATTAAGTGTCTGTCAGTAAGAACCTGTAGATTTGAAATCATGGACTCATAATGGAAAGCGAATTGACAATGTCAATGGGATTCATTCTAAAACTCAGGAAACACAAGAGTCGGTGCCCGTTGGGCCAGGCGGATGGCGTATCTTCACACCCTCTCAAAGAAGGGCAACACAGTTCGTGGCACATAAACACACACAACGGCCAATGCCAATAAGCCAACAGAGCTTGCACGCTGAGACAAACCGGGCACAGTGGAAACTGGCTTCTACAAGACCCTGGAGTATGCTGATGAGTGACGTTAGTGCTCTGATGACATCATTCTGCACACTCTAATCCCCTCCCCCTCTGAGCCCTTGCTTTCGTCCCTATTTATCATCCCAATACCGAGCTGCAAACAAGGGGCAGCACCTTGCTATATTTAGCAGGTGCTTTTTTTAAAGCAAAGCTCATAATATGCGTAATCAATAAGTATCGACGGAGGGCTCTACATATAGCCAAGAACTGATTGAGAAAGGGTGTGAGCAACGCGTTTTTCAGAGAAACACACAACTGCATTTCATTAAACACGTAATCAAATCCAGTATGAAAGGGCAAACTATTAATGTCGCTAACATGGGCAAGCTTTAACAATATGTGCAAATAATCAGTTTAGGAATGGGAATTAAATGGCAGTTCTCGGAAATGGAGAGCTGCTCTTAACTGACAGGGTCATGTTGTCATGAGTCATGGCAATGTACTAGACCTGGACTTCAGTAAACAAACATTTCACATAGGTAATACACAAGAGCAACAATAACTACACATCATTTATCAATAATACGATTCACACATAGGCAATTACTTTAAGACTATGCATAAAATCCGGCCCCCTTTTCATTTCATTAATAAAATCACATAATTAAACGCTGACACTATTAATCTAGGTGAAATTCAAAATTCCACTATTTTTAAGCAGCTAAACCCAGCATGCAAATCTGCTTTGAAACTGAGAAAACAGGCCTAATAGACACTCACTGAAGCTTGCCTGTCTCCGAGTGTCTATGACGCAAAAGTCTATGCACTAAAAAGGATGGATAAAAGACTTAGGCTTTGAATGTGTCGATTGGAACCACACTTAATTAGCTGTAGCTCCAACAGGGTTTAAAAAGCTTAAAAAAAAAGTTTACGCAACAGATTTTCAAGTTTTCTTTAATGTTATTTAATTACGTTACTAAAACCTTCATACAAATGTGTACAACCACACAGCATAAATTGAATAGCCACTTAATTAGAGTAGCGCGTCGGACATCCTTTGGGTTTCAGAAGCACAGCAATTCATCGTGGCATAGATTCACTGGATGTTGAAATCGTTCTGCCGGATTATTGAGCCATGTGGACAGGACAGCTTTTTGCAGCTGATGCAAATTAGATGGAGATATCAATATGCTCTGCATAGCCTGTTCTAGGTCATTCCAGAGATAAAGATTAAGATCTAAGGACTACGAAGGCCAGGGAAACAAGGATAAGTCATGTTCCTAGAACGCCCATGAGTATACAACCCTTGTGGCGTGGCTCAGAGACGTGTCCTTCTCCTGTAGGGTAAACAGCTACTTGGTCGGCTACAATGCTTAAGGTAAGCCCTACCATACATATGTCTGTCCACAGGTATCAGAGTAACCTGTAGCATGGCAGGAAAACATTCCCTCAACCATTACTCCACCTCCGCCAGTCTGTTGACACCTAACAGGAAGGGTTCATCGTTTCGTCCTGCCTTTGCCAAATTCTGACCCTCCCATCAGCATGGTGCATCATGCTCAGACCCCTTTTAGGAAGTTGGTTACAATCACGACGCCTTTTCTGTGGATACATTTCTTCAATCGTGACAATTTCTGGTACACTCACAACACGGAGTGTCAGTTTTTCAAATATTTGGTCCTGATTAGTCTAGCACCGATGACACACCAGATGTCTCAATTTTCCCCATTATAATGTGGATTCACGTGGATGCTGATATATGAAAAACACATTTCATTTTATGCTAAATTATGCGTTATGAGTTGAATTTCCACAAAAGGGGATGTTCCAATTGGTGAAATCTTGAATAAAGTGGCCATTCAGGGTATGTTATGTAATATTTACATGCAAATAATGTACATTACAATGTACATTTCAATCAGATACATTTAAAATCAACCTTTCTTTCTGGATTGTAATCTCTGGCATTGCTAACTGGCAAGTTTTAGGCTAATGACTCTAGAAGAGCATGCTTTTTCTTTCTGGGGGTGATGAATTGGTACACTTTCTACGGTTGGTTCCCTGCGACCCTTAATTTAATTTGAATGCATGACTGATGAGCACTAAGGTATTTAGAAAAACCTGGTGGTTGTCCAGCATCATGCATCTGAAAGTCCTCTAAAAATGATTTTGACCCATTCATGGTTCACGCTCATGTTTATCATGGATTTTTTGGTGAGCCCAGACCAAATTTCATATGCCCCTCTACAGAACACATTAACCCTATTAACTTTGGTTAATATAAAGTGTGCCATACTTTTTTAGTCTGGATTATGCATGATGAATACATGTGTGTTACTTGAGGAGAATTTCCAAGTATTTAATTTAGAATTCCAGATCATTCCAAAGTATACAAGCGTTTTCTTGAAATGGTAAATATGATAAGCAGCAATATTTAAACAGACAGCAATGCTGCTTCAGTGAGCTTTCAAAAAAAATGTGCTTTTATCAGATGACTGAGGAACTGAGAATGCGAGCTCAAAACAAATAGTTTGTCTCTCTCTATAGGTACAAGGCTGGAACTGCAACCTTAACAAGCTTATTGAGGATTATGTCCTTGCGATTAGCTTTTACAATTATGCCGCTCCAGTACACAAGAATGAGTTGTAATAATAAATTAGAAGAAGAGAAGGAAGTAAGAAAAGAACGACCAATAATAGCAGTTTTAAAACAGGATTTTGTTGCAAATATACATTTAATGGGAACATCTGAAATAACACTGTAGGGATAACATATGCTGCTTATTTATTGTGCAAAAATCGTTGGCCACCCTAAGACTTGGTGGTTTTAGTAATGGTATAATGACCAAATTCTTTCTTAGCCTCTTTTTAAAAAAATTCAACAGGAAATATGTACACAAAATAAAATGAAACACAATTTTCAGAACAAAATGGCTTCTTAGGGCAAACGTGAGTATTTACTATGGCCTCCCCAGGCACTAAGCACATCTTGAACTCTTTTGGGGATATTGTCTTGAAGTAAGCTTCTGGTATATTGTACCACACGTCTTTCAGAACCTACTGTACTTCTTCTCTAGATTTAGCCTGCCTTATATTTCTTTCTCAGTCCAGGTGACCCCATACTGCCTCTATAATATTTCTCTCTGTGCGGATTATCTTTGGGTTTTTTTATTGTATTAATCTGGCATACAAAATGTGTGTACTTGCTGTTTATATTCTAAAGGGACTGAGAAACCATTACGTATGGTCATTATAACATTGCTACAGCATCAAATTTACTGGTGGCCTAAGACACCAGTAGCACATGTGGTACAGTACCACATGTGGGCATCCCTATTAATTTGTCTGTTGCTGTATTTGAACACTATCTTCTGCTAAACATAAAGTAATCAAATATATTAACCCTAATAATAATAATAACCCTGAATGAGCTACACAAGTCAAATACACCAAGTGGTGTAATTGTGACTATCATACCATACCATGACCATACCATCGCGTCATCTTAAATATTATTTATACGAATGTGACATTGGGGTGTGGTCATACTTTAGTCTATCTAATACTATATTCATAGAAATGACCATAGAATGAGGTACAAATACAAATGATCTTACCTGTAAAGGAGGCTTTTGGTAGAGGTGGTGGGTTACACATGGGGGACCGCCTGCAAAATGACAACGTCAGGAAAAACTTATTTGTCTAACATATAAGATTAAATGTGAATTAATGGTTCTAGCTTATTTCATTTCTCTGTTACTAGTTTTAGATCAAAGCAGAGGTGGGTAGTGCTGTTACTCTTATTGGAAATTACTTGACTTAAGCAAAAGTGTCTGGTGAAATATGTACGTAAGTATTGTAATGCTCATTACATGGTAAATAAGATCCCATCTAAGATGAAAAATGTACCTACAATTTATTATTTGCAATGTGCATTACATTTACACAACTATTATTTTTTATTATTTGTTGCCAAATCTGTCCATGGGACATTATCTGTATTTATATTTAAATACATTATTACTGTGACTAAGTGTAAGAAACATTTTATTATTAAGCAGAGCTTTCTGCCTAGTGAAGCAACTGCAAATTTAAGGTATGATTATTGAAAACATCACTAAAAACCACCTAGAACCCGGAGTAAAAGTAGATGTCCCTGTTCTCTAATATTACGTCACAAAGAAATGTCTATTTGCAATGATTCAAATCCTGAAGAAGTCGTTTTTTTTTGCATTTTTGTGGCACTCCACATTCCATTATGTCTTAAGTAATTTTTCTCAAGAAATCCAAAATATTTTACATTAAAATACACATTTTAGTCATGACTGCAGGTTTTCACTTAGCTTTTTTACCCTAACATATTCCCACTTCTAAAAAACATAACAAACCACAAGTCACATGATCAATAGGTAGGTGTATTATCTGGATCTTCTGAAGACCATTGTAAGATCAAAGCTCTCTCTTTTTTTCCTGTTTAAAGATGTTGTAACTGCGATTGAGAAGGTCGATCCAAACTTTTAGATGTTATTTGTATATTGTAAAAATACCCATTTCTGGAAAATCATTAGGATGTGCACAGTGTCCTAATACACTGTTCACAAAGATTAGGGAATTGGGGGAAGCGATAAAAAAAAAAAGCATTTGATCTTTTTTTTATAAAATGAGAACATCAGACCAAAGTTGTTCTATAGTGCAGATGAGATGCAAAAATAACTTTTATTTAACTGGTGAAAATGATGGACACTGTTAGACACAAACAATGCAAAAGCAGACATGGTGTTTCTTTTGTTATCAAAGAAAACCACATCATATACCAATCAAGACAAAATGATTTTTAGCATCAGGAAACCAGCAGCTCAACCAGCAAAATAAAATGTAATGCAACACAATTCTCAGTGAATTCACTAAAGTAAAAAGTGTCCCAATTAATATAAAATAAAATAAATTCAAATTACTCAATGGTGTAAATGTACAGCAATACATCCCACCTCTGTATGAAACTATGGTTACATAAAATATATTCCGACACACTCACTTATTGGATGCTCTTTCTTGCTGCAAGTTGGTTAACGCTGCAAAATTGTTCCGTACCGTTCTCAAACTGGCCAATACCTAAAGAGAAATAATAATAAAAATCAAAAACGGTGAAAAGTGAAAAGCTGATTATGCAAGACATTTTTCATAGGTTTCAATGTTTAAAGAATTTTAAACAAACACCTAAATTAAGCCGTTGTAAATGTTTTGAGATTTACAAAAATGTGGAGGTTGGCCATTGGAAAATTGTTTTCAGCAGGGAACAGAGATGAGCGCAGACAGTGAAGAAACAAGGTTCAGGGAAGGGAGACTCAGAGCCTGTAGTATATTTATTATGCAGTACGAGGACTTAACATTTACAGCATTTAGCAGACGCACTTATCCAGAGCGACTTACAACTTATAAAGCCTTTCAATTCAGGCAAACGTGGGCTATTGGCCTTGCTTAAGGACCCAACTGTGGCAGCTTTGGCACAGGTGAGATTTGAACCCTGGACCATTAGTTCCAGTACCCTCCAGTACCTTAACCGCTAGGCTACTACAGAGAATGAAGATCAGTTGATTATCCAGTCAAACAACTGAACAGATATTTAACAGAACATAAACTGCTTTATATTAGTGTGCTTCTGAACAGAAGTTCCATAGCAGTTCTCTTTATTTTATAGGTATGGACAGTATAAGTCATTTACATTTAAGGCATTTAGCCGACGCTCTTATCATTATTACAGGTTTACAATCCAAGCAATTGTGGTTTAAGGGTCTTTCTCAAGGAGCCAACTGTGGCACAGGTGGGATTCCGGTCCAGAGTCCAGTGCCTTAACCACTAGGCTACCACAGTCCCACTGGACGTCATAAGGTCCTTCAAACTATGTCTGATCGCATATACATTGTTGTTCGCATTGTCCCATATACGTATTACCTACTCAGGTACATTTGGGAGAATAGAGTTCAAATTACAGTGCAGACTCTGGTGTAGAAAGTTTTATTAAACACAAAGTAGAGAGGTGGGCATGCTGTGTCAGGGCCATCAGCGTCCAGAAATATGAACCAGTGTGCAGCCAGATGATTCAGCAAGAGAGCAGCATCCGTGATGATGTGCATTGGCGTGAGTCATTTGGCTGCCGTGGCACACTTATAAGTGGTGCCCTGATAAAATGCATATTGGATTTGCATTCCAAACTGCACTAGTATCTTTGAACAGTTGTGCGTGGATGAGGATGGCACATATAACAGTAAGTATACAATACTTAGGCCTCCATATAGCTTTGCTATATAATATGTAGTATACATGTATGGTATACTGTTATGACTTTCAAACGGCATACGTTCATTACACATAATACAGTGTTAAACATAAAATTTAGGTTATAGGATAACATTTTGTTACTGCTGCGAATGATTTGAAATAAACTAGGTATGGACATTTAAGCCATTTACATTTAAGGCATTTAGCAGACGTTCTTATCCGGAGCGACATACAATTATTACAGATTTACAATCCAAGCAATTGTGGTTTAAGGGTCTTGCTCAAGGACCCAACTGTGTGGCACAGGTGGGATTTTAACCCTGGACCTTCTGGTCCAGAGTCCAGTATATATGTATGGTATACTTTTATGATGTTCAAACGGCATACGTTCATTACACATAATACAGTGTTAAACATAAAATTCAGGTTATAGGATAACATTTTGTTACTGCTGCGAATGATTCGAAATAAACTAACCTGGGCAAACGGTGTGACAATCAGGTCATCCCCATGACTGAAAGAGAGTAGATAGATGTAATGAATGAGCAGTTCAACACACATACACAGAGTCAGCTCCCAAAGAGGAGTGGAATTCATTTTTTTGCATGCATTTTGTCTCCACAAAGGAACCATACCACAAAAGGTCAAAAACATCTTCCATAAACAGAGCTGGAAGTCTCAGGATAAATAAGTTTACTTCTCTTGGTGGGTGATATGGTTCATCTGTGTGACAAGGGACAAGGCAGAGGGCATTGGACAGTTGTCAGGCATTTCTGATTATTGTTTTACAGGCAGTGAGCTTTAATTAATAGGATGTGGAGGGGTGGGGAGATCCATCACAAGCATTCCTTTGTTTATCTTCTGAAGCTGTGTATGTGAAGCCAGCAATATAATCAGTTAAATCTGTCCCAAAAACAACCCCACAAAAATTCAAGTCACCTGAAAGAAAGTGATACTCATACTCAATACTAATTCCAATGTGCTGGTTTTACAGTACTGTGCAAAAGTCTTGGGCATTCTATACTTTTTGGTTGAAATTCAGCTTATTCTTTGTTTATGTTTTAGTGGTCACTAAATGTTCTAAGTTCTACAATAAAAGACAGTCCATCTGTTTCTCTTTATACTTTTTTAGTTCTCTTTACTCTGTTCTCTAATGGTCAGGACCCCCACAGGACCAGCACAGATCAGGTACTATTTGTTGTGGCTGGTTAGGGTATGTTGTGCTGGTTTGAGTGGATCAGATACAACATTGCTGCTGGAGAAACCACTGCTGAGGAATTAGAGGATGCCTAACATAACAACAGATGAGCCACTGTCTCTTAAATTACATTGGAAAGCTGAAGTAATATGGTAAGAGTATCTAATAAAGTGGACAACAAGTGAACCCAGTGTTTGAAGCTCTAGCAGCACTGCTGTGTCTGATCCAATCATACCAGATTAATGCACATCAACACACCACCACCACCACGTCAGTGTGACGGCCATGCTTAGAATGATCCACCACTCAAAGAGTACCAGATATGTGCTACCCAGTGGGCGTCCTGACCATTAGAGATCAGAGTTAAGGGGACTAAGGGCAGTGACCAACCATCCATCAATCCATTCCTTATCTTCACCTTAATTCACATGGGGTCGCGGGCCAGCTGGTGGCCACGCAGCAACTCTAGGCACAAGGGCAAGAACAACCCTAGATGGGGCACCAATCCATCATAGGCCACACACACAGTCACACCCTAAGAGCTACTTTAGAGACACCAATTACCCCAACACACGTCTGTGGACTGTGGGAGGAAACCAAATTACCCGGAAAAAACCCACGCTGGCACGGGGAGGACATGCAGACTCCCCACAGAAAAGACCTAGGCCACTTCACTCTGGGATTGAACCTTGGCCCTTTCTACCTGGGGTAGCCACCGTGCTGCCCGGGCAGTGACTAATAAAATTAAAAGAATAAGCGTAATACCAACTGAGAAATAGAATTCCTAAGCAGATTACTGTCATGTTTAGGTGTCCACAAACTTCTGTCTTTATATTGCATCTAGGTGAAAAGCTTCTTCAAAAAGTTCCATTTGTATTACTATATTTAAATGGGATGGCTCTGGATCAACATGTTCTGCTAAATTTTACGACTGGAAACAGTTAAATATTGTAACTTTGGGAAGTGTTTCTAATCAAAATGTCTATACAAAGACATTAAAAGAAGTGCAAGTCTAGCACAACGTATGCCATCATGTTTACAGGTTTTACGATATGTGGTGCTCGGTCCTTCTGTCCTGGCATGGCTCAGAGTGTTCTTATCGCAGAGTGATGCCGGACAGGTTTACACTCAGAAAGGTCAGTGCTAAATCCATCTGCTAACAAGCCTAGAAAGAACAGCATATTCCCTGCAGCCTTTTACACCTCTCATTCTTATAACAAGTAAGCAGCTTTTATCACCAGCTCACTGTTTCACATTCCCTTTGATAGTGAACCTATTTGCGGTCTAACATATCAGAACTATCCACAGTAGAGTTCTGCATGGTAAAATTTAAATTAAACAGCGCAGATACTAATTTGATTAATAATATTTTATTCGGTGCACCTCTTTGTTTCTACACTCTGCTTACTATACGGATGGACTTTTATTGTTCTAAAATTATAGTGTTTCTCTATATACTTCGTTAGCCTCTTTTACTGAGGGATCCATAAACAGATCAGGTCCTATTTGGGTGATGGATCATTGTCAGCAATGCACTGACACTGATGGGGTCTTGGTGTGTTAGTGTGTGATGTGCTGATACAACTGATGGGATCAGACCCATCAGTGCTGCTGGAGTTTTTGAACTTACTTACTTACTGTCCACTCTATCACTATTAGAATTATTCACCTTATTGCTCCATCTTAGATATCAAGTCAGAGACAGCAGCTCATCTGTTGTTGTACAGTTTGTCATATTAATCCTATTAATGCTCCATCAGTGCTCACAAGATGCTGCTTACAGGATGCTGGTGGCTGGATATCTTTGGTCCGTGGACTATTTTCAGTCCACCTGTGTTAAAAACTAGCAGCACTGCTGTCCTGACCATTTCTATACATACTATACAAAGCATGTAGAGAAACAGATGGACAGTGAGTACCTAATAAAGTGATCAGTGAGTGCAGATTGAATATGTGTATACAGGAAAACCTTGGTTTTCGTTTGTCCTGGTTATCGTACATTTCGGATATCGTCAACCATTTTCTGCAAAATTTCGTCCCAGCTTTCGTTCATCTGCCCGGTTTTCGTCAGCCTACGCATTCGTCACTCCCCCACTGTAACGGCCAGTAATGTGCACTGTGACCAAATGTCACACAATGCACTGTAGTACAGAGCGTTGTGCTAAACTAGATTAGACAGGATTACTGGACCCAGTGGATTTACTTTATTTATGCCTTTTATTTTTACTAGTTCATGTATGAAGGTCTAGAAAAGCTATAAGGGCAAGTTTATTACAATCCATCCATACATCCATCTATCCAGGTCAGCTGGTGCCCACCCGGCATCTGTTGGCGCAAGGGCAGAAACAACCCTAGACGGGGTGCCAATCTATCGTAGGGCACACAAACAGATAGTCACACGCTATGGGCCACTTTAGAGACACCAATTAACCTAACATGCATGTCTTTGAACTGGAAAGTCAGACATGAGGAGGACATAGAAAGGACATAGGACATGGACTCCACACAGAAAGGACCCAGGCCACTCCACCCTGAGATTGACCTTCTTGCTGTGAGGCAGCAGTGCTACCCACTAAGCCACCGTTCTGGCCGTTTGTTGCGATCGTTTATTCCATTGTTTTTCCAGTCATTTTTGTGTTTGTTTAATGAGTGTGAGTGAGTGATTACTATGCAAGTGTGTTTGTATTTATTTCTATTTGTTTTCTGTATGTAAAACTATAGTTATTCACAATTAAATGTATTTATGTTAATATTTTGGCTTGCCTAGAACGGATTAAGTGGATGTACATTATGTCTTATGGGAAATATGGCTTCAGTTATGATTTATTTCAGTTACTGTCAGGCACTTTGAAATGGATTAATGACGAAAACAGAGGTTCCACAGTATACAGTCAATTGCAATTGAGTAAAAAGGGTTATGTCATATTCACTTTGTGGTGAATCAGCTTCATCTCCTACTAGAAAAAAAGTGCAATAATTCAAACTTTAATTGAAGTGAAGGCCTCTAAAGGTGTCCTGTGGCACCAGGAATCTAGCAATTCAGTACAGAGTTGAGTTTTTTATTTTTTTATGGATTGGACTTGTTTGTCCACCACATTTCACTGAGATCTGGGGAATTTGGAGGCCAAGACAACACCTTGAACTCTTTCTCATGTTTCTCAAACCATTCCTGAACAGGTTCTGGAACGTGTCAAGGTGCATTATCCTGCTGAACCAGGCCAACACAATTAGGGACCAGTATTTAGGGTGCAATTGGTCTGCAACAATGTTGAGGTAGGTGGTACTAGAGTTGGGCAATTAATCGAAAAATGTAATGAAACCGACACTGAGAACCATTAACAGACGAAAATGTATCCCTTGCTGTTTATTTATTTTCTATTTTGTTAATATTATAATTGTGCCAAATGCTTACTCCATACAAATGCTTCACAATAAGAAAAGAATTCGATAAGATGTAATAAAATAACTAATTACCGTACCGTAAATAGTTCATGTGTGTTTCCTTCAGTTATTAATATAACAACAATATGCAATTTTTCATTAGAATAATATCCCAGTTTTAGTAGTTTGCATATTCACATTACAAATCTTGTCAGTGAACTACGAGGGCAAAAAAACAACAACAACAAACTATTAATAATTAATCATACTCAGGGTAAAATGCTCAATTAATTGTGATATTATGGTGATATTGCCCAGCTTCTTGGTACATGTCAAAGTAAATTTCCCAAAGTGTCAACGTTATTCACCTCACCTTTTATTTTTTAAGCTGTGTAATAAATTGCAATAAGAACTTGAAACTTTTCTTCCTTCTACATTCAGGGAGTTTCACATTCAAGCCACTGTCACCCTAGGCTTTCTCAGTTTGGCATTGTAAAGCTGCTTTGAGACAATGCACCAATGTAAAATGCACTATATAAATAAATTTGACTTTGGTTCGTATTGTAATTGTCTATGTAATTATCTATGCAATAGTAATTGTTAAATGTTAATAGTAATTGCTAATGTCAATAGACGTTAAAAGTGAGTTACTAAGCAAAAAATGACTTGGACGAATCAACGCTGTATGTAAACAAAATGCAAGAGATGAAAGCAGCTGTGATGGTTAACCATGGAGTATGACACAGCCCTTAACTCCACAGTGCTCAATCTTTATTAAGCAGCTGCAGATTGATGCCTACAGTGGTTACAATGGTGGATGATCATGCACTAAGTTTTAAAAGTGGAAATGGCAGTATCACTTGGCAAGAAGGACAAATCCATTTCTTTGGTTCCATCTCACTGCAGTAATACAGGGATACTTTCTTTGGAAAGGCTCTTGCAGCCAGGACATTCACAAACTCTGTGCAGGTGGCTTTAAAACCACTGAAGCACCATGGCATGCATATTCTTGTTTATCTCTGTGATTGGCTAATATGCAGCCCTTCCTGGAAGCAGGTGTTAAAACAAACAAAACTGCTGATCTCACATGTGAAAGCATTAACTGGGGATCAACTATGAAATGTCCTCTGAATACTTAACAGAGTATTTAAGGGATTTCCGCATTAACAAGGAGGTAGTCCATCTAATCTAGAACATTCGGAGTTCGTATGAAAACAGATAGACAGCGCATTCTTCAATGTCACAGACTAAATGAATCAAGGATTTCCCCCAGTTCATTAGTCTACAAACCCAAATCAGAAAATAAGGGACAGTATGGAAATGGAAATAAGAATACTCAGTGACTTGGAATGAAGCCACAATTTTATGTTTTTGAACATCTTTAAAGTGTGGTGGAAAGGAATGGCAACATTACAAAGCGGTAAATGCTTTAGCATCCCAACTTTTTTTAAGAATGTGTTGTAGTCCTGAAATGCAGGTATGGATGCTTATATTACAAACTAAAATAAATTAAATTAAAAAAAAAGAACTATCTCAGATTTGTACTGTCTGTAATGAAATAAAAGTCCCAGTAAATGTAATTTACATGCATTTTCCATATTTTTCCATACATTGCATTTTCCATACTGTCCCAACGTATTCTGTTTTAGAGGTTCTATCTATTAACAACCCAAGTCTAGTCTGGGTAGATCTGCTTTAGATTTAGATTTAGACCCATAAATTCCTACTCTATGTTATCTGGACTTTATTAAATATGCGTAAAGCAGTCATTTACACTTACACTCTGGTAACCCCAGAGGCCTGAACTGCAGGCAGTTAATCTCCATGATCCTGCAAGGGTTACTTGGAAACGTCTGCATAAGATTACCTTTTCATGCATTTAAGTCATTAACCAAAACGACGCGGAAAATCTTTGAAAGCATTTTCAATAATGACCTTCTATGCAGCTCCATAATTAGCCACAGTCAACAGTGGGACATTCTTTTAGGATTTCAGCACCCACAGGTTTCTCCCAGAGTATCTTTTCTAGGGAATCTGAATATGGCTTACAGTGGTTGACAATTTCTGATATGAATTACTACTACTTTCAGTGAATAATAATATGTCACTTACCTTTTTGAAGAATACTGAGAAACGTAAAGTGACAAACTATGGTTTCTTGCAACTCTTTGTGACTGTTGACGCCCCTTTGCACCATAGTCTGACATGAAATCTGACGTGTATCGCAATTTTTAAAGCAATACATTGCAAACGTGCATAACAAATGACCCAGCTATGGTGCTAGCTCTGTCCCAACCAAGCTCTGTGCATCACAAGAGCTGCCCTATAACCACTACAACTGGTTTTTCATGCACATTTGCATTGACGGCAGCAGCTCAGGCAGCATGCACTGAGGTGTTCAGCAGCTGCTGTTAGTGGCGTGCAGCAGGGTGTGCAGGAGGAGAACGGGACAGAGGAGGGGGCCCAAATGCTCAGCTGTGTTGAGAGTTAGTATAAAGCAGGGATTTCCAAATGAGGATTATCAAAATACAGTGAAACATACCGACGCCTGTCATTGGGTTCGCTGAAGAAACGGCATATAACGCGCATGGCCAGTGTGTCTTGTTTGGGGTCTAACTCAACGTCCCGTGATTCGACCTACCAAAGTGGACTTGCGCTCGTTGCTGTGTTAATCTCTGTGTATGTTTTGTGTTCCTTCATTGGCTCACTCGGCGCCATATCTTAGTGAAAGAAAAGGTCATTGGAAGGAGCGTGCGGCGTGTCATGCGCTCTTAGCCGACTCCGTGAGTATGGAACGTGGTGCAATAACCTGTTCTAAACATAGCTTGAGAGCATGGCTTACTCGCATGGCTTAGACACAATTTAGTTCAAATCAAAACACGGGCAATGGGGTACGAAGGATTTCTAAAAATAAATGGCAAGTTATTTCCCCAATTTTATTCAAATTGTTGTGTTTTAATAAACACTCATAGTCCACTTTATTAGGCACAACTGTTTGTTAACACGAATATCTAAATTAGGTATGTGGATATGGTCAAGACGACACAATTGGGAAGAAAAATGATATGTGGCATAGTGGTTTGTACTAAAAGGGCTGGTCTGAGTATTTCAGAAACTGCTGATCTAATGGGATTTAGTCATCTGTAGAGTATAGAGAATAATCCGAGAAAAAAAAAGAAAACATCCAGTGGGAGAAAATGGCTTGTTAATTCCAGAGGTCAGAGGAGAACGGCCAGGCTGGTTCGAACTGATAAAAAGGCAACAGTAATTCAAATAATCACTCATTGCAATTCAGCATCTCTGAATTCCCAAATCGTCAACCTTGAAGAACATGGGCTACAGCAGCAAATGACCACACTGACCACCACTCCTGTCATCTTAAAACAGACAACTGTGATTATAATTCCCACAGGCTCACCAAGATGGACACCAGGAGATTAAAAAAATGAGTCTCATGAACCTCGGTTTCTTCTGTAATGCTTGAATAATAAGAGTTAGAGTTTGGAATAAACAACATCATGGATCCATCCAGGTTCAGCCTGTTGCCGGTGGTGTAATGGTGTGCTGGATATTTTCTTGGGCACCCTGTGAGCTCCTTAATATAAACTGTGCATCATTTAAAAATGACAAGACCTGCATATTGTTGCTGACCATGTGTACTGTAACAGTAGCTAAGGTACTGGACTGTGGACCAGAAGGTCCGGGGTTGAAAACCTTAATCCACCAAGCTGTCACTGTTTAGTCCTTGAGCAAGACCGTCAAGCCATAAATGCTTAAACTGTAAGAATATCTGCTAAATGGCTTAATTCTAATTAGGTGATGATGCAGCTAAAATTCTCATCGCTGCAGTGCAAAGTTAAAGTCAATAGCTTTGGTTGATTGACTACATTTGGAGTATAATAAATATAGCAAAATACTAAGGACCTATGATTTTAATACTGAAACAACTTATAGTTTAGAATGTCCTACCAAGAGGAACTGCCCACGATAAACTGTAATGTGGGGGGGCACCCCTGTTCAGTGTCATCTGATGATCAACTGATCTGAAATAAAGGTCCCACTCCACCTTAAAATGTTCCTTGAATACACACAAAAAGCAGAGTTTATACGGACTGCCATGGGTGCCGCAAAGTGCCAAACAGTGAGTCACTAGGGGGAGTACTGGTTCCCAGTGGCGAGCCACGATCTGTCAATTACAGTTAAGGTACAGCGTTAAGTCATGGTTTCTTGTGAATGTGGTGAGGTCCGGAAGTGTTCCCCCTCGATACCGAAAGTCTAGTGGTTTCCTGTTATCGTAACGGCTATGAGATTGGTTGGCACTAAAAGTTCCCAAGGCTATGCATATAGTTTCCGATCTCTGTGTGGGGATCCACCATGTTACTTCCCATTCACCAGGGGTGGGTCATTTTTATATACACAGTATAGCCAGTGTCAGCATTTCCTGTTACCATAAAATACTTCCACCACATCAATTAGGGAATCGGCTTTCTGGAGGACATTTTAAAGCAATCTAAAAAACAGATTTATTTAGCTTTGCATAATATAATACGGTTTTACCTTTACTTATAGCAGATTTCTATAATTACACCGCTCACAAAAAATTAGGACATATTTATAAGGGAATATTTGATTTGGATTCATTTTAAATGAGCAGTATAGTTTGATTTTTAAAAGCCCTTAACTTAAAGTTTTCAGAATTGTAATTAATTAGGAGTGCAGCAAAACAGGCTTAATTTCAACAAATATAAATAACATGGCAGCATAAACATATTCCAAAATTTCCTTTCTCTGGGTGGTGACCTCACCCAGGAAAAAATGTACTGTGAAATTTCATAGTAAAACTGTAAATAGCTTGACAGTTGTATTGTGAACTTTTACAACTTCATAGTTTCACTGTCAAAATTCATAGTACAACTGAAAACTTGGTTAATTATGAACTAATCATAAATTATTTCACAGTTCTACTACGGATTTTAATGGTAATTCTACTGTCAAATTTCACAGTACATTTTTCCTGGGCAGGACTCTTATTCAAAACACTAATATACGAGCGGTTTTTATAATATTTTTACACTGTCAAATCCAATTCTGGAATGTATCAGCAAAGTTAGCTGCTTTTCCTGATGAGCCGATGCGATTAAACGAACCTGCTGGGCCATGAGGTTCTGCATTATGCATAAAATGGTGCAGAATTACGGCCGCGAACCTGCAGAGACATGCTAAGGAGGGATGGGAAATGAAACCTATCGGTGCACTTCATGCTACGTAATATGTACACTCACCAGCAGTATAAGGTTCATGTAAGATCACTATTGTGTTTCATTTCCTCTTCCTCCATGTGCGGTTTGAAACAAGACTCCTTCTAAAGCTAAAGAAGAGCCACTGCACTCCAAATGGTCTTTATTCCTTATATCTGCAGAACATATAGTGATGATTTCATGATTGTTGGGGTCGGGGACTGTAACTCTAAGAGAGAGATTTTGCTGTGACATGATTTTGCCTGTGGATTTCTCAGGACAGAACCTTGTGTATGTACAGTTCATTTTTTTGATACAGTGAATCTCATCTGGATGCCGCTGAAGTCTGGCACTTACGTTGCTGCAGGCTATCTAAATCTGTTTAGTGCTGTGCTCATACCGAGACTCACTCGCACCAAGCCATTTGTATGTTTTCCGCAGCTCCTCCATTCACCTGAATAACACAAGTACTTCTAAAGCCTGGTTTAGGATTATAATTATTAAATTAAATGAATCTCAGAGCCTGACATGGTCATGCTTTATAAGCACAGTGATTGGATTGTTATTGTAGTGATCATATTTATTTTAAATTGTACAAGCCTATATATAAAACTATATAATATTAATATGATTTGTAAGTGGGGTGGCACCACTGTCTGATAGCAAGAAGATCCCGGGTTCTGTTTGGAGTCTGCATGTCCTCCCTGTGTCTGTGTGGGTTTACTCTGGGTATTCTGGTTTCCTACCACAGTCCAAACACATGTGTGTTAGGTTTACTGGTGTCTTTAAAGCGGCCTTTAGTGTGTGTGTGCGCGTGCACCTTGTGATGGATTGGCATCCCGTGTAAGGTTGTTCCTGCCCTTGTGCCTAGAGTTGACCACGGTTGGCCTGCGACCCCGTGTGGATTAAGCGGAAGATAATGAATGATTTGTAAGTAAGGCACTTGTGTGTGGACTCTGTGGGTTTCCTGATTGGAGCGGTAGCTCATTTTATATAACTGAATAGTTAATTTCATAGACGCTCAAATTTGTAAAGTGCAAGTCTGAGTTAAATCTCTATTATGGAAGGATGAGTACAGTCTCATGTCTGCCATGTTTGAATTTGAGAGTGAAATTTTCACATATAAGTACGAGTCGAGTCTTGAGGCTCTAGTAGTCTTAGGGTGTGTTCAGATTTGGGCGGCATGGTTTGATCCAAATAAACCCTGGTGTTACGTTAGTACGGTTCATTTGAACGCATGAGTGCACAACAAACAAGTGAACCGAGACCCCCTTAATAGCAGGTTCTCCGTCTGCTTCTAAACAACCTTTGATACAGTTTGATTGATGCATGAACGACCAAAGGGGGATAAACCAATCAAACACAGGATACAAGAAGCAATCCTTTAAAAAGCATGTGATTTAACATAATACAGTCGAATCCAGTTAATCGCTTTGGTCCTAACAACTGGCTGGTCCGATTAAACGAACATGCCCTATGTTACAAGATGGGACGTGCTATAATTTAGGTAACATATTAAATGTTTATTAAACCTTTATTGTGTGATTTACACGTATAGCGAACGTACAAACAAGAACTACTGTT